>CAUYUJ010020825.1:0-17500 GCA_963575745.1 Prorocentrum cordatum
AGGAGGAGGAGCAGGAGGACGAGGGGGCGAAGGATGAGGCGGAGGAGAAGCAGTGGGAGGAGGAGGAGGAGACGGAGGAGGGCCGAGGAGGAGGAGGATGGGGATGAGGAGGAGGAGGAGGAGGAGAAGGAGGAGGATGAGGAGGAGGTGGAGAAGGAGGAGGGATGATAAGGGGGAGGAGGGATGATAAGGGGAGGATGAGGGGATGAATGGGGGGAAGAAGGAGGGGTGGGAGAAAGCGGGGATGGGGGAGGTGGGGAGGTGGGGGGAGTGTGATGGAGTGTGAGGAAGAGGAGGAGGAGGAGGAGGAGGAGGAGGAGGAGGAAGAGGAGGAGGAGGAGGAGGCGGAGGAGGAGGAGGAGGAGGGAGGAGGAGGAGGAGGAAGAGGATGATGAATGAGAGGAGGAGGACGGAGATGAGATTAGAGGAGGGGAGGAGGGAGGAGGAGGATGGAGGAGGGAGGAGGAAGCGGAGGAGGAGGATGGAGGAAGGAGAAAATGATGTAGAGATCAAGAGGAGGAATGATGAGGAAAGGGGGGGAAGAGGTGAGGATGAGGTATATTTGAGGATGGTGGATGAGGAGGGAGGAGGGAGGAGCGGATGAGGGAGGTAAGTAAGAGGAGGAGGAGGAGGAGGAGGAGGGGAGGAGGAGGAGGAGGAGGAGGCGGAGGAGGAGGAGGAGGAGGAGGAGGAGGAGGAGGAGGAGGAGCAGGAGCAGGAGGAGGAGGAGGAGGAGGAGGACCACTGTAAACCCAACGATGGTGGAATCCACTCTCCCTCCAAGCTCCCTCTTCCGGCCCCTACAACGGTTTATTTCCATTGAAGGATCTGCCTCGTTGGAGGACAATCGTTTGAAGACCCTCAACCATGCCAAAACATTGTTCTCGGGATTCCAACGCCACGGATCAACCTGACTACTGCGTGTTGGTGATCCTGAACCGTGATAGAAAGCCACTCCTGGGACTTGAACACAACGAATCAATTTAACTGTTGCGCCCACGAAATCCTGCGTCCTTTCAAAACACCATTTTTGCTACGCCGATGATGGGAATCCGTGAAGCCCTTGCAAATTTGGTAAACAAACGTGCGTAGCGCTAAACTGAGAACCACATTTTGTAAATTAATCGCCCTCGATCAGTGAACCTCTTGCATTTTTAAAAGGGATGTGCTCCGCGCTACACCGAGAACCACATTTTGACAACGACCAACCCTCAATAGCCACATTTTGAAAACGACCCGCCCTCCATCTGTGAAGCTGTTGTCAAATTTAGACTTGGGAGTCATACGCGGTGATGGGTTATCAGGCGAAACGCCAGGCCCGCCCTAAAAACTGGCCTCGGGGTGCGACAGGGAGAAATTGTTCATCATGAAAACGAATGGTGGAGGAGGAGGAGGAGGAGGAGGAGGAGGAGGAGGAGGAGGAGGAGGAGGAGGAGGATGAGGAGGATGAGGAGGATGAGGAGGGGGAGGAGGACGGGGAGGAGGAGGAGGTAGGAGGAGGAGGAGGAAGAGGTGAGAAGGAGGAGGAGGAAGAAGACGATGATGACGCGATGATGATGATGATGATGATGATGATGATGATGATGATGATGATGATGATGATGATGATGGTGATGATGATGGGAGCAGGCGAAGGAGGATGAGGAGGAGGGGGAGGAGGATCGAGGAGGACGAAGGAGGAGGGAGGGGGGAGGAGGAGGAGGAGGAGGGAGGAGGGAGGGGGGAGGGGGAGGGGGGAAGGAGGGAGGGGGGGGACGAGAGAGGAGGGAGGAGGACGGAGGAGGGGAAGGGAGGAGGGAGCGGGGGCGGGGGAGGAGGGAGGAGGAGGAGGGAGGAGAGGAGAGGAGGAGGAAGGGAGGGGGAGGAGGGGGAGGAGGAGCAGGAGGGAGAGGAGGGAGGAGGGAGGAGGGAGGAGGGAAGAGGGAGGAAGGAGGGAGGGGGGGAGGGGAGGAGGGAGGAGGAGGAGGAGGAGGGAACGAGGGAGGGAGGGAGGGAGGAGGGAAGAAAGGAGGAGGATGGGGATGATGATGATGATGATGATGATGATGATGATGATGATGAGGAGGGAGGAGGAGGAGGAGAGAGGAGGAGGAGGAGGAGGAGGAGGAGGAGGAGGAGGAGGGATGAGGGATTCGGAATGGGAATGGGAATGGGCCTATCGCGAAGCGAAGTAGCATGCCAAGGGCTGCGTCGGCAAACGGGTGCGGCGCTTGGTGCACGCGCCTGTTGCCCTGGTTCCCCCCTCGGTCCAAGGGCTCCATTGCGAGGGGAACCCGCCAGCGCCGACGAAGGGCACGCCACGCTCGTCCGAGATGCGAGGCCTGCGGGGCCTCGGCGCGCTGGCTGCCGCGGATCCCGCGGCGCCTGCGGCGGCTCCTGTCGCGGGAGCGGCTCTGGTCGCGCGAAGCCTGGCGGCGGCTCCCGTCGCGGCGGCGCACGCGGCGGCGGTCGCCCCTTCGCTCCGACGAGCTCGCGCGCGGCATCGTGCTAGCGTCCCGCCCCAGCGGAAGCCGAGGCGCTTGGCGTGGGAGCGGGAAGCGCCGGGGCGGGCAGAGGCTTGAGCTCGCGGCGCAGTCTGGACCGCGCGGAGCGGGGGGCGCAGGCGAAGCGGGCGGCGCGGCGGGGAGGTAATGCCAGGAAAGGGATGCAGGAGCATGGCAAAGGGGGTGAGGGAGGAGACAAGAAGGGTTGCCGGGGCCGCGTTCCGGCAACCGCCCTCGGCGCTGCGGACAGGGTGCAGGGCGGGAAGCATAAGGGCGATCGAAAGGGGAAAATCGGGGGGGAAGCAGGGGGCGACGGGGAGAAGGGGGAAGCGCGCCCGCGCCCAGGGTTGGCGGATCCGCCCGCCTCCGCGTCATCGGTCAGGCGCTGCGTGGGCAGTAAGGGGTCGTGCTTTTTACTCGGGGCACGCGTGCGTCCGCGCGTGCATGAAAGCGCCCGACAGGAAGGCCACGATGCGCACCCTGTCCTCCAGCGCCCCAGGCGCCATCGACTCGCTCAACGCCCACGTGACGATGCCGTCATGGAAGGCGTCCTTCCCGAACGTGGCCCAGACGTCCGCGCGGGGCCCCACCAGCAGGAATGAGGAGGAGGAGGCAGGACGAAGGAAGGAGGAGGCCGCCCAAGCCGATGGAAGGAGGAGGAGGATGAGGAGGAGGAAGGACTAAGGAGGAGGAGGGAGGAGCAGGAAGGACGAGGAAGGAGGAGGAAGAAGGGGGAGGAGGCAGAGGAGGAGGTCAGGGTGACGTGTGCTCACGAAGGAGCTGCTCTCAAACGAGAACCCAAACCCTCCACTGTCGAATGCCAAGGCTTCTCCGGTGCCCAGGATCTCGATCCGCCAAGATTCCAGACGAGGCTGCGTGGGATTTCTTGTAGCTGCAGTGAACTGCTCATCGCAGTGGCCGAAACAGATAATAAGCATGTAAGCAATCGGTCTGGTCAAACAAAGATGCTAAGCAACGCTCAAGCAAATCTCGACTTGAAACAAGCGAAGGAATGGCAATGGGGACCGTGACGAGCCTTTGATCCGCGTCTTTCTGAAAACTCTGAAAAGGTGGTCTTGAAAAAGTAGTCTGTGGGACTCATATCAGACAGGGCACAAGCCAATGGCTCTGCCAAGGCGCCGTGAAGCGCCCCCGCGAGCTAAGAGCGGAAGAATGGTCGCTTCGGCTCTCGCCTCATCGGTGGCCACAACCTGAAACGCAAGTCTGGCAAGGACCATCTATGCGATCATGATCATCCTGCCGAATACTGAACTGATCGCGAACCTGAGCTGCGCAATTCAACCAGCATGTCGATTACGAGCTCGATCGGTTCGATCACGATGATGTGCATATTGTAAGCGATTCAGTTTTGGACGTGCACTTTCTATTTATGTTTGAGATCTTCGGGCGACGCAGAAATGTATAATCGGATCCTTGGAATGCGGTTTTACGGAACGAAAGCCAAAGCAACGGCGAGATAATCTGTTTATGTGTGTGTACGTGTATGTGTGTGTGTGTGTGTGTGTGTGTTCGTATGTCTGGCGCCACATCATGAGCCGCCCGTCTTTTGCCATCCGCCATCGTCTCTGATCTCGCTGTCTTTCCCTGCTCTCGTCGCCGCGCTCTCGCTCTAGCTCTCGACTCCTCGATCTGTCCGAGTCTCGGGCCATGGCCCGAGCAGCGCTCTCGCGCGAATCAAGTGAAGTGTGAGCCTGGCCTCTGGCTCAAGCCACGGGTTCCAAAAGGGCCAAACCGACTCGCGCGCCATGCCGAAGGCTGCCCCTTCCTGCGACCCTCATTCTGAAGGGGCCCCAGGACACACAAATAAACACACACACACATAAAAATATTCCCCTATACTTTCCCATATTTTCTGGGTTTCTGTCTTCCCCCCCCACTTCCCATATTTTCCCATATTTTCTGGGGAATCGATGCTTAATTGTGTGTGTTTTTTCCCTCCTGACATTCGTGGGACTGGTGTCCGTCCTGGCGCGCTCGTGGACGGCCCCAGGGCCTGGCGGGAGCACCCAGAGATCGACATGGCCAAACAGCTCCCGTCGTGAGTTTTTTGACAACAACAAGACGTGGGGGTACGCGACCGCTGCGGTCCCTTGTGGACCCAGACTGCTTCGTGTCGCGAAGAGATCACGATGGAAGCTTATGTTCTTTTCGGCCTCTGGGGGCCCTTGGCCCCAGGGCCATCAGAAACGACTCAGGATGAACAGCTGGTCCCAGGGAATGGGTTGTGCCTTCTGGGGCTCGACGCTGTGAGAAGAACATGAGGTCGGGGGTCTGCGATTACTGGCTGGTTTACCAGCGCATTCCCTTGGCCAGTACAACGTCCACCGTCGCTGCGTCGGTGTCAGAACTTGCTCACCATGGTGTTCTCCCGGCTCGTCCAGTCGTGCTGTCGCATCCCCCCTGTCGTCCCCCGCGCTGGCTACCCCCCAGCGTGTATGCACCCTGGCACGCCCGTAGCCTTTCGGCTCATGGCTTTCTGGCTCAAGCCAGCTGGACAAGTGCAGCGCCGCTGGCCGTCCACATCTCCTGTCCTTCACCCGCTTCTGCTCCCCTCACGCGATCCCTCTCTCACAGGGTGGCCCGCTCTGCCTGCCGCGGCACGACCCCTGGCACGCTTTCGTTCGTACCGCCGCACGGCTGTCCCCTGGTGTGCCCAAGCGATGCCTTGGCTTCCTTCGGGTTGAGCCACGTGCAACCCCCCCTGGCGCCCGCCGGGACCAATGGATGCCTGAGAGTGCCGCGCTGCTCAGCCCGCCGTTCGGACTGAGACTCTCTGGCGAAACGCCGCGCGCGAGCCAACCCAGCAAAAAGGTGCGCGTGTGTGTGTGTGTGTGTGTGCGTGTGTGTGCGTATGTGTGTGTGTGTGTGTGTGTGTGTGTGTGTGTGTGTGTGGGGTGTCGCCTCCACCTCACCTGCAACGCGCCCCGCGCCGGCGGAGGAATACGACGACTCCCCATCTGCACACGGGGAGTCCCTACCAACACCGCCCTCCTCCACGTGAGGTGCGAGGCGCCGGTGGGAGGGTGGCTGCTGGCGGGACGGGAATGGATCCCATGCCCCAGGCCCACAAGCGATCACCCGAGCGCGCGCTGGGAGTATCAGTTCTGCCGCGCTTGCCGCAAACACTGGCAAACCCTCTGGTCCAGCTGCCCCATCGAGGCCCTGTCGGAGGTGACCGTTCCTCGCTCCCCCTTCCCGACCAGGATAGGGCGCAGTGGCCCATGGAGGTCACCTTTGACGGAGGCGCCAGGCTGCAAGGCCACCAAAGGGTCGCAGGCGCAGGGGCCACCCGTCGCGGGTACGCCTGTATCGTCGCCCTACCAGGGACCGACAACGCGCAAACTGCGGAAGCAGCTGGATGTAGGGCAGGGTTGAGCGCCCTAGCTACGAAGAGCCCCCCAGTGCGTTCAGCTAGAATTGTGGGCGACAACCTGGCGGCCGTCAGGTATGGAGCCGGGACCGCCAGATAGCGGAGACTACACCTGGCTGTGCAGATGGACTTGGGACTAGAGCCCCTCATTCAGAGAGGGTGGTCTCTTGACTGGCAGGCGGTGCGACGCCGCTTGAACACCGCCAGCGATAGGCTGGCCAACATCGGCGTATTCTGGGCCGAGACCCTCAGGTGCGCCAGGCACGAGCAGGTCCAAATCTGGACCACCTGGCACAACGCCTCAGTGCGGGTGCCCCCTGCTTCTCTCTTCCCCCTCCCCGACGGCGCCCCTCTAGACCCTGACTCGCTCTCAGCCGCGGCGGATGACTTGGAGCTGGCCTGGTCCCAGGATCGATCGCGACAAGACAGGGTTGGATGATCGCCGTCTTGGCTCCCCTAAGGCTGCGCAGGCCCCCCTGACCAGCCATTCGCTGCGTCTCTCAGTTTACCATGCAACTAATTCGTTGCCCCCCCATGGTCCCGCCAACTCAGCGGTGGCCTGCAGTGTTTGCCCCTGATTCCCATGGCCCCTGCGTTAGCGCAGGGAAGAGACCGCGCTTTCAATGCAGACGGCACCCTTTCATAAGGTGGGCCAGGACTAAGGACGGATGGTGGCTGTGGTGCTGTGAACTCGACAACACCTTTGTCCAGCACAAGGAGCACTTTGACGAGGATAGGCACAGGAGGGCCCTTCACACCTACACTGGTGGCCTCCCTGACCCCATGGAAGGGGATGGACCTGGCAAGCCGTGGGGGCATCTTCGCCAAGGCGGAACAGCCAAACAGCACCCAGGATGGATGCAACCCCACCATGGGCTCGTGAACGGGAGGTGCAGCTTCGGGACTTTGTGAATGGGGAGTGGGACGCCGTCCCGTATGCTACACCCCCGCAAACGCCCCACTCGGGTGGCTCCCCTCCTGTCAGCCTAGGCAGGGACATCGATGCCGTCCCCACTTGATGAAGTGTAGCGAAGAGCCATCCCGTAGCAAGGCAGGGGCGGAGCAGACTCGCGCGGCGCCACAAGGACTCGATATCCCCGCCTCCCTCCACCGGACAGGACCAGGTCCTCCCAACGCGGGCGGCGCTGCCAGTTCATCTCCGGAAGCTTCCTGGGCCACGGGGCCAGAGATCTTCCACGTCCCTGAGGGCGATCCCCCCAGCGAGCCAGGCACGCCGGCGCCCCACGTCCTAGACCGACTGGGGCCTCTCGCTCTGGACGATAGCCTCCCCAGCCTATGCGCTGCGCGTACCATGCGGATCATGTTCGCTTACTTGTGGCAATCTCCCCCCATGCAGCCCATCCATCGTCCCATTGGGCCCGTGCCAAGAGCCCCCGCCCTGCCCAGCAGGTGGAGATGGGAGTATCAAGCCAAGGGCTGGAAGCTGTACTTGATGTACGAGATCGAGCTCCTGGCTGGGGTTGAGCCTGAAGACGATGGTTCCCCCGAGGCGCGCAACGAACTGCGCGGGAAGGCCACGTGAGCCTTGGGCGTTGCCATCCCCAAACACAACCCGCAATCCCCTCACCCTGTCGTACTGGAATGGGGCCTCCAAAGAAGACTGAGCGACCACCGGGAAGGGGAGTGGGAGTACTACGTCCTGACCTGGGAAGGTGACTGGCGTATCCAAGGGAACAAGCAAAAACTTAGGAACGTCGCTCTCCTGATCTCCTGGCACTCCCCCATCACGCGGCCCCTCAGCGATGCGAGGCCTATCTGGCCCCCCTCCCCAGGAGGACTCTCGGATGCCGCGCCAAGGAACAGGTAGCCCACTAACCGCATCATCGTTGCCATCGATGCCAAGAAAGGGCGCTCCCTACACCCCGAGGACTCCCCCCATGTGGCCCCGGCTCCAGGCGAGGGTTGGTACCGAGTTGACAAGCGTCCATGCCAAATGCAGTCCTGCAGAGTGTGGACAGCAATGCAGCGGCTCTTCATGCTCGAGTCCCAACCTGACATGACGGGAACCCCCATCCAAATCATTCCCTGCGCGATGGCCATCCGCGCCGCCCTCCGGAGGACACGGCTGGAATCGACTCCGCCAGCCACCTGGCGGACATGGGGGGCCTACTACGGTGTTCGGCAAGAATCTCGGCTGCGGCCTGTGGATGGGCCAATGCGATCGCTGCCCCAGCGATATCTCCATGCAAGAAGCAGTGGCCGTGCGGAGACGCCCCTCGGGGCATGCTCGTCTTCCGTCCCGGGAAAAATGTGCAGCGTCAGCTGCTCCGCGGGGTTCCACACCTCAGCGAACGTGCGCAGGCTTTCGCCAACGTGCAGTGGGACGCTACGCGCTCCTCTGTGGCGATTGCCTCATGCACCTGTGGGATGCCCGCCCAAACAATGTCAAGGCCATCCTCGAGAGGGGCGGGCGCGCCCTGTTCTCCGAGGCTGCTCCCAAAAAGGACAAGGGATCGCCTCTCCCGGCGCCGAGGGGCTCGCAGCTACTGCGCCGGCACAGCGGTCTGTTCCCGTCGCCCGACGACGACCAGCTCTCAGACCCGCTGAGGGGCCTGGGCCACCAAGCTGGAGGTGGGCACTCCCCAGCAGGAAGCAAGGGCTGCGGGCGATCCGCCCCGCCTGCCTTGCATCGACGGCGCCCCAAATCCCGGCCAACCCGACTCGGGAGCGGCAAAGAAGGGGGCGTCCAAGAGGGGGGGGTGCAGATCATGACCGGCGGCATGTGCGCGGCCCAGCGGGGGGGCCAGGGACGTAAAGAAATAAGAAGAGGCGCCATGAAATCTGAGGAAATACCATGGCCCCCGCCATGATATCCACCCCCCCCTAGTCATCACCCCCCTCTTTTCCGCCCCCGACCGACGGCGATCCCACAGCCTGGAAACCAACGGGCCGGGCAACGGCAGCCTCGCGCTGCGCGCCAGACCGGCCGCGGCCCGGGCGCCTCGCGGCAGTCCTCTATCCGTCGGGGCAGGGCGTCGCCAGGCCGCCGCCCCGCGGACCCCCGCAGCCCCCGCGCCAGGACGTGACCTCAGCTTAGTCGTTCGGCCTCAGCGCCAAGAGCAGACGGCGGCGCACAGGTGAAATACACCCTGCGAAATGCTTAAGAAATCATGGGTTAAGAAATTCATAGTCTCAGAAATGGAATAAAGCCCAGAACTTCTATCAAAATCTTGGGATTTATATTGAAAAATTAAGAATAATCGAGACTCTGGACGGAAACTTAGGTTTTCTTAAGCATAGACTAAGGTGTATGCAACGAACCCTGCTCGGCCCCCCGCTAGCCTCCTGGATGGACTCCCCAACGTCGACCCGACGACCTGCCCCCGCCCGAGGGCGAGGGACATCGCTGCTCCACAGGCGTCCCGGCGCATCCGCCCAGACACCACGCGCGGAAGTGCTGACAATACCATCGTACACATCATGGCGGCGTTTGCCCGATCAGTCTCTCCCGAGGTAGATGGGCGCTGGGGGACTTAGGCGGCGGGGAACATTTCCTCCTCGCTACGCAAGCCCGGGAAAGGCATGGGACCGCCCTCTGACCCCAGGGCATGGCCTGAAGCGTGCTCTCAGGAATTCCTGGCCTCCGTCCACGGCGATTCCATCCCAATCTGGGCTCCCCCCGGGCGTCCGGTGGGGTGGGGGGCGTGCCGCCTTGGCTCTGCTGGTCAACCGCCTGCATCGCTGGGGCCCCCGAGCCCCTTCTAGCTCGCGCAAGGGGCCTGACGAATGGAATGCTTACCGCAGCAAGTAATACCCCCGAGCGTCAGTGAAGGGACGAAACCCTGCTTGGCGCCAGAACATCCTGCTCGGCTACCTGGGCTCGAGGGGGATTACGTCGCTCCAGCATCCGCTGGCGCGGGGGTGCTGGGCGACCGCCGCGCGGAAGGCTGACCCTCGCGGATGCCACCCTCGATGCCCCCCTGCAGGCGGCAGCCGGCTGCTCCCTTGGATCGGGCTCCAAGGAAGAGCCCGGGGCTCGACGACCCAACGGCAGCGCCCTGCGCGCCGAGCAGCTCGGGCTGCCGCCCCCCCCAGCACCACCGCGGTCAGTTCCTGCTCGGCTTGCGTCCGACCGAGCCGCGGGAAGAACCCCCTGAGGCTGCGCGGGGCCAGGAACGCAGCCCCCCCAGCCCCCCCCCCGCCTCTCGCGGGCGCTCCAACGCATCGGCCTGCGACTGGAGTGAGGAGCGAGCTCCCCATGGCACCCCGGCCAGCAGACATTCCGAGGGGCGACGCAGCCCCGGCAGTTCCTCTCGGCCGACTGCCCGCGTGGCCCCTTCCTCCGGCCCTCACCGCTCGCAGGCGCCGCCAGCGGAACGGTCCGACGCCAGCGCCCGGCGCGCTGCGGCGGAAGAGCCGGTGCGCAAGGCCTCCAGGACTGACGTGCAGCCTAGCCCAGGCGCCTCCCGAAGGTGACGCGGATGGGGCGCTGCGGAGCGGGTCCCGCCCTGGCGGAAGGAGCTGACGCCGCGCCGACCGGCCCTGGTCTCGTTGCCCCCTGCCCAGTCTGATGCCGCGGATCAGCTTCGCAACAAACCGCGGCGCAAAGTGACGTGGCATCCCGCCTGGAACTATAGAGCTGGCGCGAGGGGGGGCTGGAATGAAGTGGTCGACCGCCTCAAAAACGAATGTAGCCCCATGCTGTCGATTGGCTGGGGCGCCATCTGCAACCGCGAGTGTCGGGAGCGGCCAAGAGGGGGGTGTCCAAGAGGGGGGGTGCAAATCATGACCGGCGGCATGTGCGCGGCCCAGCGAAGGGGCCTGGGACGTAATAAAGTAAGAAGAGGCGCCATGAAATCTGAGGAAAAATCATGGCCCGCGCCATGAAATCCACCCCCCCCTAGTCATCACCCCCCTCTTTTCCGCCCCCGAGAGTGGGGGCCGCGCCCCGCCGCGGACCCCGATCGTCACCGCGCGGACTTCTGCCGGGGCTGTGTGGGTGAGCTCAGCGAAGCCAACTACGATGTCCGTGGGCTGTGCAGACACGAAGGCGGCCGAGTCGATCGGGGCACCGAGTGGCATCGGGAACTTGACGGGAGGAGACAAAGCGCCGAGCTTGCCAGGGGCAAAGGGCAGGGCACCCCGCCGAAAGAAAAAAAGGCAAGCGGCCGGCCGACCCCGCCTGGCCCAGCAGCGACCCAACTCGTCAGCGCTGGTCAGCTCCTAGCAGTCACTGCTGGTAGCTCTCTCGCAACCTCCTCGCCACCTCGACCTGTGCTGAGCTTGGAGCCCCCAGGCTCCGGGCAGCGGCCGCCCCGGCCGCTGCCCTCTCCCCTCCCTGCCTTCGCGGCACGCGCAAGCCTCCAGCTCTCGCTCGGGGCCTGCTTCCTGCCGCCGCCGTCGTTTCTGCCCAGCGGCTCCCTGCCCCGTGGTGCTACACTGCGCGCTGCGCCGCCCCGCGTGCCTTCGCGCGCTCCGCGGGGGCCCCCCGCCGGCGCTCTGGGCGGCTCTTGGCTGCCCGGCTGCCGCCCCAGGTCGCTCCGCGCCAAGGTGCGCCCTGCGCCGCGGTGGGCTGGTCTTGCCGCTCGCGCGTGGCCTTCGGGCCTCTCGCCCGCTCCGCCAGGGGGGTGCCCTGCTCTGCCGCTGCAGCCCCCCGCTTTGGCCCGGGGTTCGCCGGCCTTCCGCAGGTCTTGTACAGGCGCTGCCTGTGGCACCCTCTGGGTCCTTGCCGTGCCCTGCGCCGGCCGGGCGACGCTCGCTGCCCTGCCAGTGTTCTGGGCGCTGCCGCTTCCTCGTGGCACCTTGCCCCGCCCGTTGGCCTGCACCTCTCTGGCCCTCTGGTCTCGGCGCTCGCCCCACCCTTTTGCTCCCCCTGGGCCCGCCGCTCCCCCTTCTAGCGTGGCTCCTCCTGTTGCTTTCCGCCCGCTGGCTATCGTTTGCTGCACTTGGCGCATCGCTGAGTCGTCGCCGCTCCGCCTCCGCGCCCTGCGCCTCGTAGGCGCCCTGGTCTAAGCGCCTGCGCCCGCCCCCCTTGGTCTGCTCGCCCGCCATCCACTGGCGCCCTCAGCTCCGCGCCGCTCCCCCGGAGTGGCTCCGATTCTGGGTCGTCATCCCCCGTTGCTCGCTGGGCCATGGTGGCGCCCGTTTGGGCGTTCTCGTGTCCGCCCGCTTCTGCCTCTCGCCTCCCGCCGCACCTCGTAGGCCCCCAGGTCTCGGCGCTATGGCTCACCCCTGCGGCCACGCCTGCCGATTCGCTGGGGCGGGTCTCTGATTCGCATGTGGTGCCCCCCCGCTGGCCGCCCAGTCTGCTGGGCTGCCTCCCCCCCCAGCTTCAGCTCAGTGCAGCTCAGTGCAGCTCCGCGCCGACGCTGGTTCCCCCCCTCTGCGCTTCTCCTGCCGCAGCCGGCGACTTGCCCGAGTGAGCCTGGCTTCCTCTCCCCCTGTCGCGCCAGGACTCCTCCTCCTCACTCGTACATCGCGGCTTTAAATTGCATGCGGCGTGTCTTCACGTGCAACCGCGTTTCGGCGGCTGCGTTCCTATCGACGCATGTTCGGTGGTAGTCACTTTTCAGCGCTTCCCGCTATCCCCTTCGCTGACTTGGAGATAACCAAGCGTTGACACACTGGGCATTTTGCCTCGCTGTGTTCCTCGCCTCGTCCTTGTCTCACTGTCCTCCTGTCCTCTCCCTCGACTGCATTGCCTGGCGGGCCGCGCCCCCGTGCGGATCCCAGATCCCTCCCTTCCCGCCTACCACGCCGCTTGGCTGCGCATCGCCCTCGCACTATCGCCCAGCGCTGGACGCCCCGCGCTGGGCAGCGCCATCCCTCCCCGCCATCCACGCTGGGATAGCCCATGTACTGCAGCAGCGATGGCAAGTCCGCGGCGGTCCAAAGTGACCCCGCATGAGGGCTTGGCCGCGCGCGTCTGCCCCCGCTGCTGGCATCACTCCGCCTCATCGCCGCGCGCAGGGCCGCTACCACCAAAAGTGAATGTGCGTGTGTGTGTGTGTGTGTGTGTGTGTGTGTGTGTGTGTGTGTGTGTGTGTATATGTATGTATGTATGTATGTATGTATGTATGTATGTATGTATGTATGTATGTATGTATGTATGTATGTATGTATATATATATATATATCTATATATTTGTATGAAATCCATGAAAAGTGTGTGAAATCCACACTCGTGGAAAGTGTGACAAGTGTGTGAAAAGTGTGAAAATCCTAGCCGCCGACGTGAAAGGTGTGTGAAATCCACACTCGTCCCCTCTCACGGCTTTCTCCCCGTGAGTTCATGCGCAGTGTTGTTCCCGATGGGTGTACCCTGTGCCACCCGCCTGGTGGCCACACGAGGGCCCAGCGTGCTCTGCTCTCGCCACGACTGCCCAACTCCATCGCGCCGCCACGCGCGCGGCCGCGAGGCCTAAACAAACATGTGGGAGGTGAAGGGCTAGCTGTGATCGCTGCGTGAGGGATGGAAGGTTTAGCCGGCGGCCCCGCCGAATCGTTCGGGGGGCGCCCCGTCATTTCGCGCACCGCAGCGCAGCGCACGCCATGGTGCTCACGCCGCCGACGCGGCCGCAATGCACGCATCGGCCACTACGATGGCCAGGCTGCTGTGGACCCAGGCTGCGCACCGCCCTCGGCCCCGCGCCACACTCTGGCGCCGACTCGCGCAGCTCCGTCCCAGTTCAGGACGGACCGCCTCGTTGCGACCGCGACAATCGGACCACGTCGGGGATCTGCCGACCCGGGTCAAACCAAACCAGGGTCAGTCAGGCCTTGCAGGATCCTGCAAAACCCTGCAAGATCCTGCAGGATCCTGCACCCAAGCCCGGGTCAATGCGACCCTGGCCATGCAGGATCCTGGAAGAGCCGGCGCGCTGACTGACCCCCTTTTGCACGGACCTGGTGTCTTGAGCCCCGACCACCGTCGTGACCACCTCCACTGGCTCTTCGCCGCGGTATCCGCCGGCCTCAACGGCAGCCGCTGGGTGAGTGCGCCGTCACTCTTCCCGCCTCTGGCCGTCCTGGTTGCCTTCTGCACCTGCAGGACTCCTCCTCGTCCTCCACCTCCTCCTTCTCCTCGTCCTCCCCCTCCCCCTCCCCCTCCCCCTCCTCCTCCTCCTCTTCCTCCTCCTCCTCCTCCTCCTCCGCTATCGCGATCTCTGTTGCGGACAAATGGGTAATAACGAATACTACACTTGAACATCGCCAGAAGGCCGAGAGCGAATACGACAATTCGCGCACGCCTGGTGAAGACACATTGGATTTACCTCCAAACCATAATCCGCTCAATGTCAATTGACGAACTCCCCTGGACTGTATGCTGCTCCAGTGTTCCGAACCGCGTCTGGTCGTGGCGACGAATCTCACCCCACGAAAGCATGACAAACACGCGCACGAAGAACCAAATATTTGGCGACTTCTCGTTTGTTCTGTCACTTTCAATTGCTCCCCAACTTCCTCCGGCACCGAGGGCAACCCCAGCAACAACTCCGCCTATGTCGCCTTGAGCCTGGCGCTCTTACACCCGGGGGCACCTCAAGTCAGTGCATCTCGGAGCCAGGGATTCCGAGGAAGTCTCAGGCGAAGCGTGCCTGAGCACATCGCGGACCACGTCTTGGAACCCAGAGTTGTGAGAACGTCTCAAGCGAAACGGCCCAGAGCGCCCCAATTCAGGGCATCTCGCAGTAGCCTGGGGTTCCGAGGGTGTCTCAGGCGAAACGGGCCTGATTACCTCGCGAACCACATCTTGGAACCCACGTACGTCCCAGGCGAAACGGGCCAGAGCACCTCGCGAGCCGCATCATGGAACCCGGAGGTGCGAGTTCCGAAGATGTCTCAGGTGAACAACGTAACGAGGATGTCTCAAGTGAAACGGGACTGAGCATCTCAAGTCAGGGCATCTCGGAACCCAGGGTTCCGAGGATGTCGCAAGCGAAACGGGACAGAGCACCTCGCGAACCGCATCTTCAACCCAGACTTGCGAGGACGTCCCAGGCCAAACGGTCAGAGCCAGGGATTCCGAGGATGTCTCAGGCGAAACGCGCCAAAGTATCTCGCGAACCAGATCTGGGAACCCAGCGTTGTGAGAACGTCTCAAGCGAAATGGGCCAGAGCATCTCAGTTGAGGGCATCTCGAAGCCCGGGGTTCCGAGGGTGTCTCAGGCTAGCAAAGAGTGAGGATGTCTCAGGTGAAACGGAACTGAGCATCTCAAGTCAGGGCATTTCGGAGCCGAGGGGTCCGAAGATGTCGCAAGCGAAACGGGCCTGAGCACCTCGTGAACCGCATCTTCAACCCAAATTTGCGAGGACGTCTCAGGCCAAACCAGTCAGAGCCAGGGATTCCGAGGATGTCTCAGGAGAAACATGCCAAAGTACCTCGCGAACCACATCTGGGAACCCAGAGTCGAGAGAACTTATCAAGCGAAATGAGCCAGAGCACCCCAATTCAGGGCATCTCGAAGCCTGGGGTTCCGAGGATGTCTCAGGCGCAAAACGTGCCTGAGTACCTCGCGAACCACATCTTGGAATCCTTACTTGTGAGGACGTCTCAAGCGAAACGAGCCAGAACACATCAAGTCAGGGCATCTCGGAGCCCAAGGTTCCGAGGATGGTTCTCTGTGAGCCATGGGGCGCACTCACCTCTTTTGACCGAAACACACCTTCACCCCGTAAGACAAATGGACCGTTCGAGAGATCCCCACAATCTGGGCGCGAACGTGCCCGTGACACACCCTTCGTCAACAGAGTACCAGCCCGCATCACCAGGCACGATCGAGCCGCGTCCAGCCCTGGCGACGAGAAGTGTCCTTCTTCGCTTCGCACTCCCAAGCGATTGCTCAGAATTGCGGGGACGTCTCATGCGAAACTGGCTGGACCCCCTCGCACGCGGCATCTCTTTGCCAAGAATTGTGGGATCGTCACAGGCCAAACTGACCGGATCACCTCGCGGGCGGCATCTTCAAGCCTAGCGTAGCGACGATGTCTCAAGCAAAACGCTCCAAGACAAAACCTTCTGTGCTCCCGATCGACCCGATTTGCACATCCCAGGCAGCAAGATCGACGCAAGACGATCGGCTGCAAATCGGCTCATGCGCGCTGGTCGCGGCGCCGAATAAGCTGGTGGAGCCGTGCCATCCCTGTGAGAAGCCGGACCAGACAGAACACTGGCCACCTTGACATCTGGATCGGATTGTGGACACCTGGGGCGAGGGCGGGCTCGACTGGCACGGACGGCCCCCTAGTAGCCCGCGTGGCAGCAGTACTCGGCTCAGCAGATGCTGTGCCGAGTTTGACAGGACGCTCGAATCGAGCGTCCGATGCTTGAGTCTGGCTTGCTTGAAAAAAGGCACGCATCAGCAGTACGTGCATGCTCTAATCTCGCACATCACCTAAGAGCTCTCGCCATACTCGTGGAACTGCGGTTGACAGTTCGTGGTGAGGTACCCCTGTCAAAGCACCATCAACATTACGACGAGGTGGTATGGCCACACTGCATGAAGACACTCTGCCTGCCATCGGCTACTTAAACGGGAAGCCGTTACATGATTCGCTGGCCCCTCGGACGCGCCTGCGCCGTGAAGGGATCCTCTTGAAGCACTTTTTGAAGGGTCTGGGGACGTCTTGGGAGCTGCCCCAACTTTTGGAAGCCCAGGGCCTGCCCCACAAAATCCCACCAGCAATTTGTGGCGTAGGTGGTTTAGAGCGCTTCCTTTTCCAACCCCATTCTTTCCCTTCGGGGAGGGGTTTACCCTCCCCCCCCCTGGGTCTGGACGGGGCGCCCGCGGGTAGTTCGAGCGTCCAAGATGACCCAAGATGGCTCCAAGAGGGCCTCGGAGAGGGCAAGGTGGCCTCCAAGATGGCCCAAGATAGCGCGAGGTCGCTTAAAATGGCCTCAATCATACTCCAAGGGGTCCCAATACCGCTCCAAGACGGGTCAAAGCGGCCTGGGGGGCTCCCCGGGACGCCCCCAAGAGGGTAAACTCTCTACAACCAAGGGAACATCACTGTATTTGCCCTTCTCGCCCGTTTGCGTCCAATGGCCTTCCGAGGCCTGAAGATGGCTCCAGGGACCCAGGAGAGACCAAGAGGACTCCAAGACGGCCCCAAGCAACGACTTCAGGCGCTCTCCAGGGGCGACGGTAATTGACCGCCCTCCTTCCTTGATCGATGTCCTCCAAGATGGCCCCCAAGGCTCCCCAAATTTTCCCCGAAAGAGCCCCAATGGGCGTCCAATGACCTCCCAGAGGCCTCCAAGACGCTCTCAGATGCCACCGAGAACCACCCAGGAGATATCCCAAGCGACTCCGAGAGGCATCAAAGAGGCTTCTAATTCACTGAGGCTCCCCGAGGTATCAGAATGATGCTACGCTCCTCCGATAAAGTGCAGCTCCCTTAGGCATCGTTCCTGGATGGGCTGGTGGGTATAGGTGAAGCGCTAAGAAATAGTCCAGGAAGCCAATTCGTCACTGGATGTTTGCTAGCGTGGACCCCAAACAGTGACTCGTTGCACACTGGATGTCCAAGCTGTGTGGTGCAGGCTATGTGGTGCAAGCTATGCAGTGTAAGCTACGTGGTGGAAACTACGTGGGGCGAACAATTTGATGCCAGCTAGGTCGTGCAATCTATATTATGTAAGACAGGTGGTGCATTCTGCGTGGTG
>CAUYUJ010020825.1:22500-32500 GCA_963575745.1 Prorocentrum cordatum
CTGGCGCCCAACAGAGCCCACATATACAAGATGGCCTCCAAGATGCCTCCAAGACGGCCCCAAGAGAGCCAAATATTGCCCCAAGGTGGCCTCCAAGACGTTCCCAACATGTCCCCGAGACCGCCAAGATGGTCCAAGAGAGCCCAAGACGGCCCAAGAGGCGCCCAAGAGGCCTGTGCTTCAAAACGGCCTTCCGACAGCCCAAGACTGCCCCAAATATTGCCTCAAGATCGCCTAAGATGCCATCTTGGGGCCATCTTGAGACCCTCTTGGGGCGTCTTGTTGGGCTATGTTGGGCCGCCTTGGGGCCTTCCAAGAGCGACCCCAAAACGATGTTGAACATATCTTTTTTTGGAAAATGTCCCTCGCGAAATCGCTGCTTGCGGCCGGCTGCCAACCCGCTCGAATTCCCTTAAATTTTTCCTCCCGGCTAACGGATCGCACGCGAAGCGCGCTTTCCGTGATCTGGGCGTCCAGCTGCCAGCCCCCTCGAACTCCCCACAATTGTCCGCCCGACTACGGGATCGCACGCGAAGCGCGCCTGCCGTTATCCGCCGCTCCCTGTGGCTTGCCACTGGTGTGCACGGCAGAACTCCCCGTCTCGGCCCAGCCCGAAGGCCACCCTGAATGAAAGCCCAGGAAAACCCAACCCTAGTTGGTCAAATCGCCTCCGACACGGCTAAGATGGCCCAAGATGGCCTCCAAGATGCCTCCAGGATGGGCAAGACGGCCCCAAGAGAGCCCAAGATAGCATCGAGATGGCCTCCAAGACGGTACAAGACAAGATGCCCCCGAGACCGCCAGGATAGTCCAAGAGAGCCAAAGACGGCTCAAGAAACGCTTAAGATGCCCCTGCAAGGTTTTGGCATGCATGTGCCTCAAAACGGCCTTCCGACAGCCCAAGACGGCCCAAGAGGCCCCAAAGATTGCCCAAGAGGCTCCTAAGACGGCCCCCGAAGGGCACCGGGACGGCCCGAGGCCTCCAAGACGCCCAAGATGGCCTTCAAGATGACCCTGAAGCGCAAGAGGGCCCAGAGAAGCTTCCAATACGGCTTCCAGCGGCGTCAGACGGGCCAGAAACGCCGTAAGACTGCCAAAGAAGCCCCCCAAGAAGCCCCCAAAGGCCCCCAGGAGGCCTGAGGAGGCCCCCAAGATAGCTCCAAGAGGCCTCCAAGAAGCTCTCAGGAGGCCTCAATAATGACCCCAGAAGCTCCCAGCAGGTCTCCCTTCTCCTCATCCTCATTTTTTCTCCCTCTCCTTATCCTCCTCTTCCTCCCCCACGTGTTCTCCGAAGTGCTTCCACTATGGCTGGGGGAACGCATGGTCCAATAGCGTGGTCAAACTTTGCCCAAACATTTTGGCTACATAGGCGTGTCCTACAAGGCAGGGGGCGGCGGTGATTCGCCGTAGGCGTCTTCGATAACAACAGCATGGTGACGAATAGTGGCGACATGCCAGAATGTTTGCAATCTGGGTTGAATCCCCACTCCCTCTGCCACTTCCAAGGTCAACGGAAACCTGAACAGGTAGAAGCATGGTAATCGGCCGTTATTTCGAAAACGGGATCCCGTTTCCTCTTCGGTCGATCTGGTCTTCCTAGGGGATGAAGACCTGTACTTTATCTGTTGTCGCAATCGCCCCCGCGTTCAATGGCGGGACAATGCATATGTATGTATGTATGTATGTATGTATGTATGTATGTATGTATGTATGTATGTACGTATGTATGTATGTATGTATGTATGTATGTGTGTATATACATATATGTATATATGTATATGCATATTCCTCTTCCTATATTTTGATAAGCCCGGGCGGGGGGACCCCCCCAAAACTGGACTCCTGGGATCTGGGGCTTTGGGATCCTCCGGACGGGCCTCGAAGCGGCCCCCCCGGCCTCGCAGGGCGTCTTGCCAAGCCTTCCCAGCACACCTAGGGCGATCAGGGGGGTCATCGGAGACGTCCCAGAGCCCCCCAAGACAGCACAAGAGCGCTCCAAGAGTGACCGACGTGACCTCAAGATGGCCCAAGAGGCCTCCAGGACGGCCCCAAAGGCCTCAAAAAGGCTCCAAGAGCACTCCCAAGAAGGCCCCTAAGAGACAATCATCATTGATTTTCTGTGGTTTTTTTGTGTGAATTTTTGGGTTCTCCTCTTTTCGGCTTCCCGACGCTCCAATACGGCAGTCTTCTGGGCGTCCGAAGCCGCCTGGGAGGCTCCAAAATCGCCCCACAATCATTCGAAAGGGCTTCCAGGCAGTCCTTGAGAGCCCCAAAACGGCACAACAGGGGTCAAAGATGGCCCTAAAAGAGCCCCATGGCGGCCCAAGACGGCCCCAAGACACCCTCCGAAGCATTCCAAATCGTGACCCGGTCGTTCAGGGAGACCGCAGTTGGAGGCAGGGTGGCCCGAGGAAGCCCCCAGAACCTCCAGAACACGCCCAGGAGGCCTCCAGAAGGCCTTAAGAAAGCCTGAAACTTTCGTGAGATCCCCAAAGGCTCTCCAAGGAGGAGCCTCCGCAAAGAACTGAGGAGAATGAGGAAAATGCCCTGGGTATGGCGAGAACGAGGACAAAGAAGCATGGAGGAAGGATAACGAATAACATCATTTTAGCGGCGATGTTGGAAAAGGCAACAAGGAGTTATCGCTAAGTTGTCGGCTTGACCTTCCTGCCTTTCCGCCTGCATATTAAACTTCAAGGACCAAGGTGCGTGGCGCGAAGCGCCACTGCAGTCTTGCATATGTATATATATATATATACACACCTATGGTAACATGTCGGGATCTGAACTTCCCAACTGCCTGGGACAATCCTCACCGATGGTAAACTTATCTTGTACCGTTCTTGGTCCGCTAATCTTCGCCAACTCCTGTTCCACAAGCAAATGCCCCCGTTACTTCTGGGTGGGATGCCATGGGGCAGCTCTTCATGAAAAACGGCAAAGTCACCAAACTATGTGGGGTGCTTGCCGGCACAGGCTCGCGATCGTACAGGGTGGATAATCTCTCAGGCCCATGAGAAGACCAAACAAAGCGCTACTGCTGCAAACAAGTACATGTTCAGCACATTCGCATTATACGCTTTGACAGCGAGCACGACGGCCCAAATGGCCCAAGAGGGCTCCAAGAAAGCCCAAGAGGGGGAATACGAACTGACATGTCGAGGCTTTCCCAAAGAGATGGCCCCTCGAGCTCCCCAGAGGCCCCCGAGGGCCCTCCGAGAGGCCCCAAGAGGCCTCCAAGACGCCCCCAAGAAGTCCCCCAGAGGCCCCCACAAGGCCTCCCAAAGCCTCCCACATGTCCCAAGAGTTCTCCAAGAGGCCCCAGAGAGGCATCCCAAGAGACCCTCATATTCATCCAGGAGGCCCCTGACCCAAGATTTAACTCCCACGATCGTCTCAAACACCCACTCCTTGTGGGGGTCGGCGGAAAGGCGGAAGCTCCTTGAAGAATCTCTCAGGTCCAGGAGAGGAGCAAGCGAAGCACTACTGCAAGTGCCTATTGGATACTACCACCTTTAAGGTAGTGGCTGCGCTTGTCTCTTGCCCACGCTGGCTATTCCACCACGCCAACACGACATTGTCGAACAACGCGTTTTGCATGTCAGACCTTTTCCAACAACTCGCCTTCGCTCAGTTTCTCTATTTCCTGGAGCCTTTCAGCCTGTCAGACGATTCTTTAAGAGGCTCTGTCCAAACTGTTCCCTCTGGGCCTCGAAAGGATGCACGATCCCACGGGGAACGAAACACCTAACAGAGAGGGGCAGCCTGGAATCACGAGGGCATAAACAGGGCGTCGTGCTACTCGTTCGAGCACTGGGTGCTACCCCCTACGTTCACTGGCTGCTTCTTGATCCGCGTGGCCTCTACAGAGCATTGTCTGTTCTGCTGTCTGCGCAACCGGCGCAATACGATTGCATAACGAGTGGCTGCTAGCCAAAAGCCCCCAGCCGTTCTCCGCGCGCCTGGCCACCCTCCGAATGCTTTTTTGACATTCTTCTTACGAAGGGTCTTCCTGGGAAGGGTGCGGGGGGGGGGGGGGGCATCAGTGTGTGTGTGTGTGTGTGTGTGTGTGTGTGTGTGTGTGTGTGTGGGGCGTATGGGTTTATCGAAGGACCTGCACGGGGCGGCATGGCCCCAACAAGATGCATGGCAAGGCGTACGGTCTGATGGAAACGTGGCGGACTTTGAGCAAGCTCGTCTGAACACTCGGATGGGCCCCACATGCTTGCCAGCACCACCAAACTTGTGGCCTGGCCACCTCTGGGCTTCTTCTATGTCTGAGGGCATCCCGAGGCAAATCGATCCAGTTGAGTGCGAGACCAGGCGCTCACATCTTCACGCGTCCTCATGAGCAGGCCTGGGGGTGGGCGACAGTGAACTGTGGTCTCAGGAAGTGCTGTCACACGCAAACTTGGTTCCACGCGAGGCCCCGGCAAACCAGGCCATTCTGATCTGCATATACTAATTTGCTTTGCGAACGCAAAAAATTGTCTGGAGAAAGACGGGCGCGACGCGTCGCAGCGCTCATAATCATCTACGCCCATACCATGGAGGGTCTGCGAGGGTGAAGTCAATATGACGCTCGTAAGCATCAATCGCCCTCGGCCAACTGAAGTCTTGCTGCATTCCGTTCTTCTGGATCTGGGCGAATGCCTGGAGATGTTTTATCCTCTCAGAAGCTATCCACTGCAATTCCTGCGCACTACCTTCTGTTTGGGGATGTGTGCGCTACTCAGTCATAGCCCTTGGCGCACTCATGAAATAATCCTTGCCCCCTCGTGGCAGCTAACGGTACGTCGGCAAAATTCTGAAATTGTGCGTAAGGATCCGGCCACATCGCACATTGAAGCTCGCAATCAAAACATATAGTGCCTCTGGACGCCGGTAGAACAAGACGAGCGCGTCGAACATCACTTTCTTCATGCCATTTTCGTCCTGCCCCCTTTTTCCGCTTCCCTTTGTCACTCTCTCCCTCCCTCTTTCTCTCTCTCTCTCTATCTTTATATCTTTTGCACTTCTCTTCGCATTGCCACTCGCTGGTGAAGCGTTGGACCTCGGCGCCTGCATTGATCAGCAATGCCTGCGCTGGGGCTGCACGGTGGGTCCCCAAAGGCAGGGACGCTCACACAGTAGGCTTTGCTCTTGTTTCCCAGCAGGCACCAAATTTGAAAACTAGCCCAATGCTTTCGCAACAAGGAAATTTTGGGGGCCTTTTGGTCTGTCTGAAGTCCACCGTGGGCGTCTTGAAGATTTTTCGGCGACTCGGGGCCCTCTTGGACTGTCTTGGGGGCCTCTTGGCCTGGCTTCAATAGAAAAGAACCTAACCATCGTGCGACGAATACTCTCTCCCAAACCAGGCACACATAACAACAGTAAGTTGTAGAGATTCTACCAGTCCCTCCAAACCTTCGATAGGGGACCCCTGTGGCCAACATGGAGCCAACGTCTTTTGACCATCCTGAATAGTTTTTTGGGCGCCTTGAGGTTGCTTTGGGCTATCTGTGGGATGTGTTGGGGGGTCTTGTGCTGTCCTGGGGTCCTCTTTGATGCTGCTCGGTGATCTGTTAGGGGTGCTTTCGTTTTTTTCCGAGCCTTCTTGGAACATCTGGAAATTGTTTAGGGGGGGTCTTGGAAGCCGACTTGGACTCATCTTGAATCATCTGGGGCTGTCTCAGGGAATTTGGGTGAGGTCTGGATCGTCTTGGGAACCATCTCAGAGTGTCTGAATGGTTTCGGTGGCTAGGCGAGGAAATGTACATAAGTTGCATTTGCGCGTGCCCTATTCACTCTTCGTCTCGTCTGGTATTTCATCTTGGAGCTTAGTCGTCGGAGGAAGTGACGAGCTTCCCCGCCGCCAGAATCGATGATAACGAATGCTGCACCGAGAACAACTTTACGATTGGGTCTTATTGCATGGGATCTGTCCAAGCAATGTCAATATCCTGGGTGCTTCTATGCGATCCGGGTGCTTTACTTCGACATTCGGCTTTGCCAGCAAGCAGACGAAACGTTCCTTTAGCATGGATGACTGTAAGCATTCATCCATTCTTTCTTTGCACCAGAGACATGCACTCGTAATTGACTATATTTTGTCAATCGCTTGAAAGCTTCGTAGCGCACATCCCTGGGACAATCGTTGACATAACTGCTCCCGACGCCTACTACGGAACTTCAACAGCAAGAATAACAAGAAGCATGAACCGCCTCCACCCCCTCCAACGGATATACATGGAACCCTGTTGCGCTGGCCTCATCGTCGTAAAAGCTCTTGACCTTGGCGGGCACACTCACACAAGTCACATGACGTGTTTTGTGCTCTTACATGCTATTGGTTGCAAGAGTGAGACCCGATTTCGAAAGTTGTGAGATCATGATTGGGCGCGGGGCACGATCAAGACTGGACATGAGACAAGGCCCGTCTAAGCCTTGGACAGAATCATTCAAGCCGCCCGTTTTGTGGACGATCGGGATGGTTCCTGAGAGTCCCTCCCCCTTCCCTGCCTGCCACCAGGATGTCGATACTACCTCTGCGCAGTTGTCCTTGTCTCTTTCACCTCGAAGTCCCCAATGGACTCATGCTCGAAAGAGGGCTTCATGTGCCTCACTAAGCAGGCTTGCCCAGGGGAGGCGCTGGCCAAGCTTCCAGTGCGAATGGAGCGCCAGGGCCTGCAGACAGCCGGCCCGGCGCCACCTGCCGAGCCGAATCCAGGTGTGGCGACGAGCACCCCACACCCCTTCAAGGCATCAACGGCGCAAGTCCGTCCGCTTGGGAGGCACCTGGGCGTGCGCGTGGAGTGTCCTGTTACGACTATCCGCGCCTGAACCGTTTCCAACGATAAGGTCCTGCCGATGGCCATGCAGACGCGAGCTCTGCCGGAGCCCTCTCGGAGAGGCCCCATGGAAGACTGCCTCAGGCCTCGGGAGCTCTTCTCGTGCTCGCCAGGATTGGGCGTCGCCTGTGAAACTCCAGCTGAGGAGGCCCAATGCAAGCCTCCTGGGAGCTTCGGGACCTTCCCATCCCCTGACAACTTCCTTACATACTCTGAGAGGACCTACAGGTCGCTGAAAGTAGTCGGAGTTCAAGCCCCTGGAGGCCCCTGCGGGAAGGCTCCCTGGGACCTTCTGGAGGTCCCGCGGAGGCCTGTGGACGCATGCGCGAAAGCCCACGGAATCTCCAGGACGGCGAAAAGCTTCTGCAACAAAGGGTGTCTCAAGAAGCTGCCCAGGTGCATCCAGGGACCTCCTGGAGCCTTCTGTGGTTTATTGAAATCCTTGGGGGCTCACCGAAAACAGTTTAAAGTCCTTCGGGCCTGCGGAACAAGTCCGAGGTGCTTCCCGTGGAACACTTCGCGAACGAACCTTCTGTTGTGGCCCACTGCAAAAGCACACAACGACTACCCTGGCGAAAGGCCCAACTCTGTGTAGCTGCGTGTATCGGCGGCGAGCGAGGGGGCGACGTGAGAAGGGGCGGACCTTCCCAGAGACCTCTGAGAAGACGGCGGGACTTTTGAGAAGCCCCGCCTCCTTCTGAGAAGCCCTTAGACCGTTACCCAGGCGAAGGGCCCAACTACAGTGCAGCTGCGTGCAGTGTGGGGCGCGGCCTTCTCCTCACGTGCAGCGCTCGGCGAGACAGTGCGAGCTGGGGGCCGCGGAGCAGGCGCGCAGGAGGCGCGCTGCACCGTGGGGCACGACTTCCGAGCCTCCAGAGAGGGCCGTCTCCTTCTCACTTTCCCCCCCGAGCTCGCGGCCGATGTGAGAGAATATCCGCACGAGGGGTGCGCGGGAACGGATGCGGCGCCGCTGTAGGAACTGGCCCACTGAGGTCGTAAGTGGAGCTCGAAGTGGGGCACGATTCGCGCGAAGGGTGCGCCAGAATGGGCATGGAGCCGCCATGTGAGCTGGCCCACTGGGGCCAGAGGTGGAGCTCCCTATGGGGGAGGGACCGCGCGATGGGTGTACCGACATGGCCATTCGGATGGAGACCAGATGCGGAGGCATGGGTAGTAGTAGTAGTAGTAGTAGTAGTAGTAGTAGTAGTAGTAGCAGCAGCAGTAGTAGTAGTAGTAGTAGTAGTAGCAGCAGCAGCAGCAGCAGCAGCAGCAGCAGCAGCAGCAGTAGTAGTAGTAGTAGTAGTAGTAGTAGTAGTAGTAGTGGTGGTAGAAGAAGAAGTGGTAGTAGCAGTAGTAGTGGTGGTAGTAGTAGTAGTAGTAGTAGTAGTAGTAGTAGTAGTCGTAGTCGTAGTAGTAGTAGTAGTAGTAGTAGTAGTAGTAGTAGTAGTAGTAGTAGTAGTAGTAGTAGTAGTAGTAGTAGTAGTAGTAGTAGTAGTAGTAGTAGTAGTAGTAGTAGTAGTAGTAGTAGTAGTAGTAGTAGTAGTAGTAGTAGTAGTAGTAGTAGTAGTAGTAGTAGTAGTAGTAGTAGTAGTAGTAGTAGTAGTAGTAGTAGTAGTAGTAGTAGTAGTAGTAGTAGTAGTAGTAGTAGTAGTAGTAGTAGTAGTAGTAGTAGTAGCGTAGTAGTAGTAGTAGTAGTAGTAGTAGTAGTAGTAGTAGTAGTAGTAGTAGTAGTAGTAGTAGTAGTAGTAGTAGTAGTAGTAGTAGTAGTAGTAGTAGTAGTAGTCGTAGTAGTAGTAGTTAGTAGTAGTAGTAGTAGTAGTAGTAGTAGTAGCAGTAGTAGTAGTAGTAGTAGTAGTAGTAGTAGTAGTAGTAGTAGTAGTAGTAGTAGTAGTAGTAGTAGTAGTAGTAGTAGTAGTAGTAGTAGTAGTAGTAGTAGTAGTAGTAGTAAGTAGTAGTAGTAGTAGTAGTAGTAGTAGTAGTAGTAGTAGTAGTAGTAGTAGTAGTAGTAGTAGTAGTAGTAGTAGTAGTAGTAGTAGCTGAGGGGCTGTTTGGTAGCCTGTGTGTTTTCGCTGTGCTGCGTTTAACTTGTTGTGCTACTTCTTTGCTGCGCTGTTGCGTGTCTCATGTCTGCTGTTGGTTGTATGTGTTGTTCCGCTGCCATGCGTGTGTGAACCTCCCACGTGCGTTGAACCATGAGGAGGAGTATGATGATGAGGAGGAGGGGGAAGGATCAGTCGGAGATAACAGCACCAAAACCATTGAAAAACCAATAAAACCAAACCAAATCCAATTAATCCCTGTGAGGGTTCCAAAAGAACCAAAAAAAACAATCATTTCGCAACTTAGTCGGTCTGGGGCTCGGGGGGCTGGGAATCCAAAAACATTGGAAAACAATTGAAAAACCAAAAAAATGAAAACAAATCCAATTAATCCCTGTGAGGGTACCCCAAAAACCAAAAAAACAAAGTATTCTGCAACTTAGTCGGTCTGGGGCTCGAAGGGCTGGCGGGCCATCTTCAATCCGACTAAGTTCCGGAATAATTGGTTATTTTGTTTTTTTTGGTACCCTCACAGGGATTAATTGGATTTTTTTGGATTTCTTTGGTTTTTCAAAGGTTTTCCAATTATTTTGGATTTCCAGCCCCACGAGCCCCAGACCGACTAAGTTGCAGAATAATTGGTTATTTTTGTTTTTTTGGAACCCTCACAGGGATTAATTGGATTTGTTTGGATTTCTTTGGTTTTTCAATGGTTTTGGCGCCTCCGCTAGCGAAATTGGTGGACGCTGTGGGGGATGGGGAGCGGATGAGGAGAGGGCAGAGGAGGAGGGCGAGGAGGAGGGCGAGGAGGAGTAGGAGGAGGAGAAGGAGGAGGTCCAGAGTGAAGCCGGGGTGCATCAACGATGCTGCAATGCACCCTCCCGTAAGAGGAGCAGGATGATGATGATGATGATGAGGAGGAGGAGGAAGAAACTCAGAGTGGAGCCAGGATGCATCAACGATGCTGCAATGCACCCTCCCGTAGGAGGAGCACGAGGAGGAGGAGGAGGAGGAGTTGCAGCCGAGTTGATGGGAGTCGATTATTGTACCAATTTCCTTTTCAATTTCACCAGACATCCGAGGTAGTTGTCGAATTCCGAGGCGCACGGTTTTCTGAAGTCGCGGAGAGAG
>CAUYUJ010020825.1:37500-149462 GCA_963575745.1 Prorocentrum cordatum
CCTCCCGTCGGCCAAATCAGAGAATAACGTCTTATATGATTTATATTGTCAGATGACCTCGCGAACAGAACCGCTCGCCTGCTGCGGCCGTCCTCCCTCATTTCAACTTCTTTCGTCCGTCGACTCCTCCTCCCCCGCCCCCACCTCCTTGCATTAAGCGAGTGCTTTTTTATCTCATAGGGGACATGAGCACGTAGAATGTGGAGGCAGACGAGGAGGAATCATAATACGATTAATAAGCTATAGAGAGAAGGACACAAATGTACCTTGTGACAAACTGTCGTCGTTTGGCGCACTGTTGGAGCCGACTCAGATAGTATTGACCGTGATATCGAAATTATTCAGGGCGATCCAATGGGCAACAATGCCGCCTGAACACACATGTCGAACATGGCCAAATCACCGCTCAACGAATACTCCCTAAAAGGCGCAGTTGTAATGCCAAGATGACGCTGGTCATATACTGGCGACAGTGAAGTCTTCTGGGGCCTCTGCGGGGTGTGCAGCTGGGGTGGAGAGGCCCCGGCCCCTCCGCCCCTCTCAAATTAAAGCCTGCTTCCTCGGGTGAAGCAGGCAGGGTTGCCATGAAAGCTCAGGGAGTCAGGCTCGGAATCCCCGCCACAGTCAACCGACGGGGTGTCCTGCAAGGCCTCCTCGGACGATGGTGGGCTCAGAGCGTGCGTAGAAGAACAATGCTCGACCAACGAAAACTCACCTCCGGCCCGCACGCCGGCGCCCGTGCGAGCGGCCCCCGAAGGCGGGCCGCCGCCGGTGTGAACGAGACGCGCGCCTGTCAGCTTCGTGCTGCTTGTCGCGACGCGAATCCCTGCTGCATCACGTGCTCTTCAACGGAGTTTCTCCAGCAAGGCTGGGGGGCCAACAAGCGCTCCGCGTGGACATGCATCGGAAGCACCGGCTCCATCGGAGCAGTCTGTGGCTCCACCTGACGGGGTCACCTGGCACGGTTCTTCTGGGCTGCTGGAGTGTTTACCCATGTGTCGAGGTCCCACTCGGCGTTCGCTGAGATTTTACACCTCTTTTGGCCTTGGTTTGTGTGATGTGCAGCAAAGTTCGCTCAATGCCCGCGGGCGGCTAAACATTTTATTCGCCATTTCCCGCTTACAATATTGGAACACGTACAAAGTTATCAGGATGACCGCGCTGAAGAGCTTGAGCTGCGATCGCAACGGATGTTGTCGCGCATTGTCGTTGCGCACTGTGGCACATAGATGTTCATTGCCTTGGTGTCGGTGCATTTTTGCTGCGCGTGCTCGGGCCCGCGATCGTTGCACTTGACATTGATGCCAATCCCGCCCAATGGGGTAATTGAAGGTCGCAAGGTCAATGGGACAAGGTCGTCTCATTGTTTCCACGTCCAGCAGGAATTTGTTACAGAAGGCTCCTCGACGCAGCGATCCGTGGACCAGATGCGCATCTTGGAGTCAGACTGCGCGAGCGGTTGACCGAAAGCGCGCGTGCTACTTCGCCTCCTACTGGGTGGGTGGGCGTGCGGGCGGCAGCGGGGGGCCCGCTCCGCCACGAGCATTCGCTATTTGAGCGCTCTCCAGCGCGGAACTGGCGGGGGCGACGTGACCAAGGTCATTACCCTCAACCTCTGGAATGCGGTGGCGTCGGGCCAATCAAGAATGACGCATTCGTGAACTCGCCGATCCGTGGCCGCTGCTTGGTGTCTCTGTGAGGTGGTAAGCGCAACCTGGGGTCGATCGCTGTCGCGGTCGTCGTACTCAAGATGTAGGCGACGCCTTTGCGGCGAAGAAAAACGTATACCCGTGGCGGAGTGCATGATGAATTGGGGTGAGCAGTGCAGAGCGATGCAGCATGTACTGGAGGCCCCGTCGTGTGCCATGCGCACCCTGCGCTGCTCTCGGTGCTCTCACCTTCATGGCAGGTTGCGCAAGTTGCTTCGGCGTCTCAAGGGGCTTGGCTCGGCAACGCTCCTGGCACTCTGGGAGACTACCTTGCGAGGGGCAACGGTGGATGCTTGGAGCTGGATTTTGGCAACAATGCCCAGGCGATCGCGCCTCCTCTTGCTCTGCTGCACAAGCTTTGGACCATGCATCCACAAACATATCAATTTGTCTGACTCTGACGCCACGAGACTGTGTGTGTGTGTGTGTGTGTGTGTGTGTGTGTGTGTGTGTGTGTGTGTGTGTGTGTGTGTGTGTGTGGGGGGGGGCGATCGCGCCTTGGATATGGTGTTTGGGCAACCCAAAATTTGTGCACCCTGTTGCAACCAAACAGAACATATGTACACAGCCTGTAAATGATTCCGTGAGGTCAGTCTCAAGCAACGACCAAGCTGGCATCACCTGGTACAGTCCCGTGGCATCAAAGCACCCACGCATGTATTTTCGCATATTTTGCAAGTTCGGAAGTTGGTCCTCCGCATCAAACAGGTGTTTGTTTGTGGTATCGCATGCGCAAGCCCATGTGCTTTCACAGAACCAACTTTTTGGTGCAACGTCTGCAAACATACAATGTGACAAAATGTGGGCTTGTGGCATCATCTGTATTAAATCGGGTGCTGTCACACAGCGACCTGCGTTCTGCAGCTCCAGATCACGAAAAGCGCCGAACAATGCGCTGACACACGGGGAAACCCTGAAACAACCAACTGTGCAAGGGGTACGCACTGTTTCAAGGGAGCCCGCTTGCAGAACACAGAGGGCGAAACATGTCACGCCCGTGAAATAACGCGCCATGCCCGTGTGCCGCGCCTGGGCAACATACTTCAAAACATGTGCCGCCCGTGCCGTGCCGCGCCGTGCCCGCGTGCCCAGACTGTGACACGCGTGCCGCCCGTGCCGCGCCGCGCCGTGCCTCTGCCGCACGCAGCAGAATGCAACACGCATGGCGCCCGTGTGCCGTGCCTGTGTGCCAGGAAACCAGGAAGACTTGCCGTGTCGTGTGCGTGCCGTGCTCGCATGCCGTGCCGTGCTCGTGCCGTGACCATGCGTCTTCTCATGCGGCGTTGGTGTCTAGGGTCCTCTCTTGCCGGTGCAGTCGTGATTCGTGGGCCCCGGGCCCGGCCCAGATTTTCGTTACAAGGACACACGGTTGAGTTGTCTCTTATTGTTTCTTGTTGTAAGGTGTGTTGTTTTTCTTTGCCACAATTTCTTTTGGCTTCCTCCCGCAATGGTTTCTGATTGACGCCTGGGGTGGATATTCATTGACGGTTATTTCTTACTGCAGCAGTTCCTTGTCATTTCCTTGTGGTGTTTTCTTACGTTTTCCTGTTTGTGCAGTTGCATCATTGGTTACAGGTGCAAGTAGTTCTTATTTGGCTCCCTCTGTAGAAGCCTGTAAGAGAAAGGGAGAGAGATAGAGAGGGATGAGTTGTAAAGAGTCAGGGGGCAAAGAGAAAGAGATAAAGAGAGAGAGGGAGAGAGAGGATATATCTATATATTTACATATATATAAGAATACATATGTATATACATGGAGAGACAGAGAGGGCGAGAGGGAGAGAGAGAGAGAGAGGGAGGCAGAGAGAGAGAGCGAGAGAGAAATGGAGAGAGATAACATACTAAGGAAACCAAGGCATAATGGAGAAGAAGGAGAAGAAAGTCAGGAAACCAGCGGGAAGGAGTGATGTGCCTGTCCAACTCGATGTATATAAATAAAGTAAGCAAATATATGTTGATTGACATATATCGCTCGGTGGGGATGGAACGATCGTAACCCTGTGGTGGGCCCGCCGAAATACCAAGAAGGACGAGGACGACGAAATTGGAATGTCAGGAGTGTTGGAAATTTACAAAGAAGTCAGAAGACGTCTGGGGGCGTGTTGGAGCTGGGACGGGAAACAACGACTGGCGGAGGGGCCCATGGTCACGTCAATCAGCTCCTATAGCAACACCTGCTTCCACCCCTGCAATCGCACTGCTCGTTTTCCTCATCTTCCCTGGTCCTTCTGGTTACATCCCGCTCGCACAAACGCCAAACACTCCCACCGGCAATCATCTGGCGCTCTATCTTCGGGCTGAAACCGTAATAACCACAAACTCTGCCCTTGTACTTCGTCTCGGCCCACTGCAACATATCACCGGAGGGAGGTTGAGACGGAGTGGACTGCGCCGAAGCAGCGCAACAATTACGACAAGCACGTGGTGAGGAAGTAACGTAACCAAGTACGACATGTTTGCCAGTGTGGAGCCGAAACGCTAGAATATGACACGCTCGATGTGCACTCTTTGTGGTAAAGCCTCGGTGCGGTGCATCCAATGTGTGGCAATCTATGTGGTGCAATACAGGTGATGTGATCTACATGGTGCAATTTGCTTTGACGATGCTACTGTCGCGAACTCTACTGATCGATCGAATTCCACCACCCGCAACTCGCTGGCAACACTCAAGAAGTGTGGTGAGAGTACCCTTCTCGTGCAGATCCATGATTCGGACAGTCGAGTGACCATGATGGTGGTGGTGCTGATGACGACGACGACGGCAACGACGATGAGGATGAGGATGACCAGGATGATGTTGATGACGATGATGAGGACGATGACGACGATTTTGATGAAGATGATGGTGATGATGACGGCGGCAATAACGACTTCAACAATGGTTATGACGATGGTGCTTATAAGGACGGAGGCGACTTGAACGCGCGCAAAAATTAAGAACTTCGGACACTATGTTTTTGAAGAACCGTTGGGCCTCCATACGCTTTGCTCGCTTCTATGTTTGAACGCTTAGGAAGCCACTGGTTTTGGAAAGATCTCGGCGTGCGCGCACGGAGATGCGTGTGGCCCACATGGTATGATACGACGAAGACGGCGGGTGCGAGGTGACTGTGTAATGATTTCGACATGCGCGCACGCGTGGGCCGCATGGTCTCATCCGACAGAATGGAACATCATCAGTTGCTGTGTCCCGAGCTGGCATAGTATTGAGAAGCAGAACGAACATAATGGTGCTTGATGGGCTTCGTTCAACATTGATTGAACTAGATTGGTCTTGTGATGGAATCGACATGTTCGCGCTCGTGTGGCCCGCATGCTGTTATTTGATCAAGGTTCTTACCAAACGCACTTGTTCGATCAACGCGTGTGCCTGCATCGACTTTGCTTGGCCAGGGATAAAGGGGGGGGGGCGGTGAGGCGGTCCATACTGGCCTTCTGCGGATGCAACTATGTGGTATCGAGATTGAGTGGTCGTGCAAAACAGGAGGTGACACATGAAATGCGAACAGGCGTGACGGGCTGTGAAGTCCAGCCTCGGCGTGGCGGGGGCAGCTTCTAACCCTTCTTCGGCAGCAGAAGTCCGTGCGCACACGAGCGCCCACAGAAGCTGTCTGCGCCCACACGAGTGCCCACAGAAGCAACAGAGGAGGAGGAGGAGGAGGAGGAGGAGGAGGAGGAGGAGGAGGAGGAGGAGGAGGAGGAGGAGAAGTCTGTGCGCAAACGAGCTGCGCCCTGGCGGGGCGTAGCTTCCAACTCTTCTGTGCGCCAGCTGGCGCACGCGGCGCCCACAGAGCGACACACGGGCGGCGACGGACGCAGCCGCCCGGAGCTCGCAGCCGCCGCACGAGCTGCGCGCGGGCGGCGACGGGACGAAACGTCGGAACTCTCAGCCGACTGCTTAAGCACAAGAGTGCCACCTCTGAGTTGCAGGCGCTGCTTGAGGGAGCGCAAACGACACGTTCCTATTTTTTTCATGGCTCGTCCGCCACTGTGGAATCTCGGCGCGGATCCGCTGCGAGGAGCCGGGCGAACGAATGCCAGGCTGCGGGGCGGCCGACAACCATTCTCACGGGTGATCTGAGAAAACGTGGCTGCCCAATGTGGGCACTGACCCTTGTCCGACTTCTGAGCCGTGCGCGCCATGGCTGGACAGGCCAGGGCGGATCCACAGGAACCTGAGCCAGCTTATTCGGAAGAGAAGGGCCGCGACTGCGCCCCACAAGGTCATGTGCGACCGGGGCGCGGACATGGCAGCCGCGGCAAAAGGAGGGCTGGGCGAAGGATGGGAAAGGTCCTGCTTTTTTTTTAGCCGGGTGTCAGCGGGTCCGTACCCCGAAGGCATTGACCTTCTCAGACGGCGCGAGGGCTTCTGAGAAGCCCCAGCGCCTTCTGAGAAGGCCTCCTCCTTCTCACTTCCCCCCCTCGCTCGCCGCCGACGTGCGATGCCGAGGCGTGGTGACCACGGGCACTGGCCGGCAGGGCGGTTCAGCGCGAAACGGGGCACACAATTTTTTCTCCTCGCTCCTGTGGCTCTGCCGGCTAGCTCGGCGGGGCCCTACTCCTCTGCCTCCTCTCACGGCGGCCAGGGGATTGGCATTGGTGTAGAAGGAACGGGCACGGTTGTAAGAAGGGATGAGGGGGGGGGGGCGGGCAGGCAGCGAGCAGTTGAAGAGGGGGAAGCAGAAGATGGAGAGAATAATGGGCATGAAGGGTGAAAGAGATGGCAAGGGGGGGTGTACGGAAGGATCGACGGCTTCTCTCGCCGTCTTGCTCCTCCAAGGGGTCGCGCTTGAGGAGGGGGCTGCTCGCTCGGGCTGCTCCGTCTCTGTGCGGGCGACGCAAGGCGCCAAAAGAACCAACGAGAGAGCCGCACGTCGGGGATCAAATCATGACGTAACCTTGCACTCTCGGAGGCCCCCGCGGATCTCGTGGATCGGCGCTGGACCCCCGAGCATGGCACACTGCGAATCGAAGAAGAACATATGGGGTGGCACCGTAGCTCGCGTCGCCGTTGCCCATGATGATGAGCTGAATGCTGTTCATGCCGTCCTTGTCGTCCTCAATCATCCACTCCTGGGTGCCCACTGGCTATTTATGCGGCAATCGGTACCATGCCCACGCTGCCAATTCACGTAATTTCGGCCTCTCCTGCCGGCTCAACGTGCCTGTGGATACACGTCTTTCTAATCCGTTGACTTTCGTCATTCCTTCCATTCGCAATCACTTGTGAAAGCGAGCGCCGCTCGCAACGATGGTTCGAACGAACAGTGTTCGCATGTACAGTGGAACGGCGACAATCATTCGGTGCGTTCTGGTTTGCTGGTTTCCAGAAGCATCACAGGCACCATAGCGTGAATTTGGATGCGAAGTCCGTCCAACCATTCGCGTATATTCGGGTTCTGCTCGCTTCGTACTGTTCCAAGTTCTGGTGCGATGACGAGAACGCCTCCACACTGCGCACGGAATGCTGAAAGACAACATGCAACGTATTGACCCATACCCGCTGCCTACGACCAGAGCAACATCAACAATGCTCGTCATTGCCTTCATGTATGCGGGAAGGATGGCTGCCTGGCCACGCCTGGGATCGACTGATTTCCAAAACTATGTTGCGCGGCAACGCGCAGAAGGCAGTGCATAACGCAGCAGAAAAGGCTCGGCATAGGGGGTATACACTTATATATATATGTATACCTATGTGTATGTGTATAGGTATTTGACACGCGTTTGTATATCTATATACAATATGAAACTGTTCACAATCAACAACTGTATGCATGCATGCATGTATGGATGTATGTCTGTAGATTTGTAGATCGGTCGGTCGGTCGGTATATACGTAAGTGTTTGTATGTGTCTATTCATATGTTTCTACGTATCTGTGTTTCCTGGTGTATGTATGGGCGTATACATACGTGCATGTATGTGTAGATATAGGTGCGTATGTGTATATGTACAGATATGTACATATATGTATGTGCATATGTGCATGCATATGTGCATGTACGTGTACGTGTATGTGCTTTTGCACACATACGCGCATACCAATGTATATATACATACACGTACACACGTACACACGTACATGCATACATACACACATACATACATACATCCATACATACATACATACATACACACAAACATACATACATACAGACATACATACATACATACAACCATGCATACATACATACATACACAAACACACACATACATACATACATACATACATTTATACACACACATACATACATACATACATACATACATACATACATACATACATACAAACATACATAAACACATATACACATATACACATATTCATCTATTTATGTGTGTATATATATAAGCCACCTTGCCGCGAGACAAGAAATGGAGTGTCCTCAAATCCCCTCGAGTTCTCCAGACTGAATTCTGTGAATGTTTTCGAACACATAATCCAAAGCCTGGAATTCCTGGCGCTCCCGGGCACTCTCGGGGGGTCCCCGCGTGACTTTTCGAGGGGCCAAGAGCGAAGTGTTCGGGACATGTAACATGATTCCAGATGGCCCCAGGGACCTCCTGGAACCCCCTTGGGCGCCTCTTGGGCTGTCTTGGGGGCACTGGAGGGCGGCCCGAGAGGCCAAAATCATCAAATCCATTTGTCTGTTTGGTTTTCGTATTGCCGTGTTTTCGGTCGTCAGAGCGTCCAAGACGTCCCAAGAGGCGCCCAAGATCGCTCCAAACGGCCCCAAAGACCCCAAGAGGGGCCCAAGAGGCCCCAGGAGGCCCCCAAGACGGCTCCAAGAGGGGCCCAAGTTGGGAACACGGACTGACATTTTGAGCCCTCGGCCCCATTGGCCCCAAGATCCCCCACAAGCCCACGAGGTGCGCCCAAGAGGCCCCAAGAGGACCACCAGATGCCCAAATCAGGCCCCGAGAGGCCCGCAAGAACCGCCTCCAAGAGATCCCCCCAAGCATCTAAGAGACCTCTGACCTACAACCCAAGCACGGTGGCAAAATGGGCCGGATGCCACGGGATCTATAAACCGCAACAAGGGGACCACCGGGAAACGAAGAACATGCGCGGAAAAAAATACAGAACGACCATCCGATGGCTCTCGCAAGCTCGGATGCACGCGGACGCCTCTGCACTCCATGAGAGAATCACAGCGTTAGCCCTGCGAGCACAGATCTTGCGTTGAAGGCGCGGCGTTAACTGGCAGATGTCAACTCTGATTGAAACGCTGCTATTTGAAATGCCAACGTGACAATCATGCTACCTCCTCGCCTTCCTCGTCCACCTCTGCATGCTCATCACTCTTCTTATCGTCTTTTTCCTCTCGCCCCCCCCCGCTCCACACACGCCCCAAGCACGTCGAGGCCCTTCTGAGCAGTCAGCCGGCCTCCCTCCCCATATATCAAACAGGTGCGGAGAGGAGCTCCGTGTCAGCACTACGTGCGGCCTGGTTGTTATCCCTGGGCACGCAAGAAAGGTAAATCGTCCAGACTCGCAACGACGCCCTGCCACGCCCAACAATGCCTTCCACCGGACAGCGGAGAGGGAACACCAACATCCATACCCTAAGCAAACAACCACACTACGCATATCTGTGTATATATATATATATATATATATACAAGACTGCAGTGGCGCTTCGCGCTATGCACCTTGGTCCTTGAAGATTGGTATGCCGGCGGAAATGGCAGGAAGGTCAAGCGGACAATTTAGCGATAACTCCTTGCTGCCTTTTCTGGCATCGCCATTATAATAATGCTGTTCGTTATCCTTCCTCCATGCTTGATGTTCCTCATTCTCGCCATACCCTGGGCATTCTCCTCATCCTCCTCAGCTCTTTTTGCGGAGGCTCCTCCTTGGAGTGCCTCTGGGGGCCTCACCAAAGTCCTCAGGCTTTCTTAAAACCTTCCGGAGGCCTTCTGGCCGTGTTCTGGGGGCCTTTGGGGCTTCCTAAGGCCAACCTGCCTCTAACCGCGGTCTCCCTGAACGCCCCGGTCACGATTTGGAATGCTTCGGAGGGTGTCTTGGGGCCATCTTGGGCCGCCATGGGGCTCTCTCAGGGCCATTTTGGACCCCTGCTGAGCCGTTTTGGGGTTCTCTTGGACTGCCACTGCCTGGAAAACCTTTCGGATGGTTGTGGGGCGATTTTGGAGCCTCCCAGGCGACTTCCGACGCCCAGAAGACCGCTGTCTTGGAGCGTCGGGAAGCCGAAAAGAGGAGAACCCCAAATTCACCAAAAACCTACATGATATCAATTATTTGTCCCTCTTGGGGCCTTCTTGGGGGTTGCTCTTGGAGGCCTCTTGGTACGTTTTGGAGCGATCTTTCGGGGTATGACGGCTTCTTGGAGCGCTCTTGTGCTGTCTTGGAGTTCTCTGGGACGTCTCCGATGACCCCCCTGATCGCCCTAGGTGTGCTGCGAAGGCTTGGCAAAACGCCCTGAAAAGGCCCTGGGGGCCGCTTCGAGGCCCGTCCGAAGGGTCCTAAAGCCCCAGATCCCAGGAGTCAGTCTTTTTTTGGGGGGAGGGGACGGGTTTTCCCCCCGCCCGGGCTTGTAAAAATATAGGAAGAGGAATTTAAATCTTTAGATACAAATATACAGACAATGGAAATAACAGCCAGCGTTGACTCCGAATAGACAGGAGGACAGGAGGAGGACGAGAGGAGAATGGGAGAAGGACGGAAGGAGTACGGGAGCAGGACGGGAGGAGCAAAATCAAGCAAGCGCAAGCAAACAAGCGGAAGCAAGCAAGCGCAAGCGAACAATAACAAGCAAGCAAGAGCCAGCGATCAAGTGCAAGCAAGAAGCAAGCGAGAGCAAATAAGAAGGGGTGCCATTGGACAAAAGAGGGGGGGGGAGGGGCGTGCCATTGGAAAAAGGGGGGGCTAAAAACCAATTACTGAGAATGAGCTAGGACTCCCATAGGGCAAGCCCGTTTGGATAATATATTGGTAGATGTGTATGTGTACGTACGTATGTCTGAATCTACAAATCTATCGATCAAATGGAGTGGTTGGGGGCCCGTGCACATTGCATTGACCACTGCTAGCGCTACGAAGTGACACATTAGGCATCGTACGCGCGCTTCGCGCGCGCTTGTTTTTGTTGTCTGCCCGTCTTGGAACCTGGCATCAAGTGAGGAAGAGGGACCGTGTCCGAACTGTCGGGCGAAATAACGGAGAGGAGGAAGAGGAGAAGGAGAAGGAGGAAGAGGAGGAGGAGGAGGAGGAGGAGGAGGAGGAAGAGGGGGATGTTGTTTGGCATCCGCAGACATGGACCCCGCTTTCATCGGGCAAACATCTCTTGAGATCAGCAGTGACTCCCTTCCGCTTCTGGTTGGGATGGAGCCCCTTGCCCAATCTCGTCCAAACTTCGCTTCGCTTCGGGGGCCTCTCAGGGCACCGTTTCGCAAGCCCTCGCATCTGGCCTCCGGGGGTGGGAGCACGGCAGAGCTGACGGACGCAGGCACGCCTGTCGTCTGACAAAATCTACACGCCGCTCGTTTCTAATCGTGCTCATTTCCCATTGTGCTCTTTTCTAATTGTGCCTGGCCCCCTAGTGGCCAGGAAGAGACCCAGGACAGAACAATCAGACATGAAAAGATCTTGGCCCCCAAAAAACCAAACAACATTCGACGACTTAGGAATGAACACTCTGTACCACCAGGCTGCGGCGACCCGGGACTCTCAGTGACGTTGGGTCACCTCGGAGAGGACGCGTGCAGACTCCTGAGGGTGGCTTGAGGAGGGCTCTCCTCGGCCCACGCAAGCGCAGAGGGCACTGCCAGAACCTACCCGCCCACATCCTCTTATGCCCAGGCTTACGTCGGGCATGTCCCCTTGCAGGCGGACTTTGGGCGACAAATAAAATATACCCAAAAAATACCCCAAACTATTCAAAAATGGTCAAACAATCGTCCCCATACTATTTTTTGACTATTTTTGAATATACCCCCTGTAGAGAGAGAGGCCCGACTTAAGCCCAGGGCCAGCAAGCTGAGGCGGACGAGCTGTCTCGGTTGTGCGCCTCCACTGCGCTCAAGCCTGTCCTAGGTCACTCGCGCGAACTTTTAGCAACTAACTTTGTGACCGCCCTTGACGCCTTGGCTAACAAGGCCGGGCGGTCATTCACGTCTTCCTTAAACTTGAACTCGAGATGCAAACGGACTTCTGCTTTCGCAGCCTCGTCTGCAGCATTGTTGCCAGCGATGTGTATCCTCTCGCTGGCAGGGAGGGCGACATCGTCCTCGCGATGCGCCTGCACCTTCACAACAGAACGGATGTGTTGGCCACCGAATGAGTCTGCCTGCGTAGCGAGCCCACTATAGGGCCTGCTGAGAGACAGGCGGTCACCGCGACCCTGGTTCAACTCGTTCACAGCAACTTGACAATCGCTCAAAAAGGTCGGCAGATTCGACGAGAAGGCAGACAGCAGACGTGGGCGCGGCGAATTTTGCTGCAACACTTCGGGTAACAGTTGCCGAGGGCCCCAAACGCACGCGCAAAGATCTTGCCCGAAGGACCGACCATCACAACACCACACCCTGAGCGGAAAAGTTCACTGATCGCGTGACGCATGCACGAGCCATCCAGATAGAACACCCTCTGGAATTCCCGCACCCCCTCGGAAGGACCTTCAAGACCCTCGGCCTCGTAGGCCTTGGGAGACACCTGGAAACCCACACACTCGAGAGCCTTGCTTTGGCTCGACGGCCCATGGACCTCAGAGGAAAAATTAAGGAGACCAACAATGACATAAACATAACACTTCGGAGGTCCGCGCGGATCTCTCGGATCGGCGTCGGACCCCCCTCCTTGGCGCGCGGAGCGCGCCAGGGGCGGCGCTGGAGGCGCCGCCAGGGGGCACCAGCGCCGATCCGAGAAATCCGCGCGGACATCCGAGCTGTTGTGTTCGTGTCATTGCTTGTTCCCCTAAAGATTTTTTCCCACAACGAAACCGCTTGAAGGTTCGAGTCGATCGCTCCGCCACTCTTGAAATCCGCTGCCCCTCTAGAGGGCTATCCTCCCGGACGCAAGCCGACAGCAGTGCAATGAAGAGGGCAAAAGATGGGGAACAAGACCCTGTTGCACACACATTCAGGACTTTGTGGGTCGTGCCTTCGGCGAGAGGTCGGAGCGACTCCTCTCCAGCAAGCAAGCGGCCTCCGACCACCTCGGCAGGAAGGCGTCCCCTGCGCGGGCCACCGAGGCATCTGCTCTCCTGCAGGGCCAGGGGGCCAGGCCGCCTGGTAGTGCAGCGCCTTGACGAATACATTTTCCTTCCCAGAAAGTTTCGACGACGCCAGAACGGTGTCGACGATGTCAAAACACAGGCGGCCTCCATCGTGGTACTTGGGGCCGGCTTCGATTTCAAGGTACCTCAACACTGAGCTCTGTAGACGCTTCTTCGAAAGAGCGGGAGAGGTGAGGAGGAGAGGGATGGTCGTTCCACGGTCGTCTATCATCGCGAAAGGGCATGGCATGGTCCAGTCCAACCTCTTGAGAGATATATGCATCGCCCCAAGCGGGTGTTTACAAGAACGCCACGTCCTGGGAGTGGAACTCCAGACGGCACTCCAGGAAGCTCTCATGTTGTCCCGACTGAGACACCATGGGGCCCTGTTTCGAAGTAGCCAGAGCTCCTTGCTGTAGCGAAAGACAGGCGCCATTGATCAGTACCCAGCGGGGTCCTTCTCGAGTCTCGCGAGTAACGTCAATGACCTATCCCCACTGGAAGAATTCATCGTCGTAGCTGCTAGACGTCGGATCGCGAGCACCTCGTCGTCAGACATGTCGTGCACCTCCGATCCGTACTGAGCTCCTGCAAGGGGGCCTGTGATAAAAGTCTCAGTGGCTCGATCCCCCGGCGTTCCACGCTGGCGAACTAGGCGCTTCGTACGCCGAACAGCAGCACTCATCCTCTGCTTGGCCTTCGCACTCCTACCACGAACTCGCCTACGAGTCCCTGAAGTTTGATCTATCCCGAGGTTGATGGTGGACTCTCTTTGGGGCCCCACGAGGTACCCGAAAACCTTCCCGAGACAGTCTGACATGCTTGTTTGTTGGAGGCGATCAAAGCGATATCACCCATGGACTTCTGGGCACGCATCGTCGCTGTGATGGCATGCTGGAGCGCAGACGCAAAGACCGACAAACTGCTAACAATTCGCGAGGCCGTGTCAACCGCATTGAGACATTATCATCAATGTACATGTCGAGCGCGACAGAAGGGCCGAATCTAATGTTGTCAAACCCTTCAACGCCAAACATCTGTATACCATCCTAGTCGCGATCGCACACCTCGCAATCACTCCACATATTGCGAACTGAGCCTGCAGCACCACCCCACTCAGAACTGTAAATTGGGCTGATCGGTATCCAGCCAGACACACTGCCGCCAAGGCAGGGGGAAAATTAAGCCTGCGGCTCTGGACTCGAGGATGGACAAGGAGCTCTGCTCAGATTACTCAAGCGTGTCGTAAAACACTGAGCCTGCCTCTTGCCCAGACGAGGGACTTCTCCCAGCTGGCACCCCCTGCCTCCACACAACGTCGGTCGCCGTCCTATACATTCCAGAGGATGAGGAGGAGGAAGAGGAGGGGGAGGAGGAGGAAGAGGGGCAAAATCAACGGACCCATCTGGCGCTGATGAACTCACACGCCCGACTCGTTTCAATAGCACTAGTTTCTCCCTCCAAGAAGCTACCAAGAGGCTGCAAGAAGCCCTCCCGACATATTGGGCTACACCAGGTTCAACGAAAGCCCCGAACCGCTCTCCAAATCACGTTGGCCTCTCCTCTGGTACCCTGGCGTCCCGCGCGCTGGGGGGGGGGGGGGCTCATGTGTGTACGTTGGGGGTTTTGGGGGGTCCGCCTCAGGACGGTCCCAAGAGGCACCCAGAGAGAGGCACACTCAGGCACACTCCAGAACATCTGGCCGATTTCGGATACCCTGAACCCAAAAACGTCGTCATCTCCTGGAGGGTAACTTTTTGCTGCTTCCGCCGCTATTCCGCCGCCCTTGCGCCGGCGGAGGCGGCCTCGTTCTACTTCCGCCGCCTTCCACCGCCCTTCCGCCGAGGAAGAGATGACAACTCCTTCGATCCTCGAAGGCAAGGCCCTCTTTGGAACGCCTCATCTCTTGTGCCTCTTCCCGCTGCGTTCTGGAAGCCCTCCTGTGGCCCGATTCGAGTCGCCGTGGAGCCTCTCGGTCTCTCGGGCTGTCCCAGGCCGTCTCTGGGGGCCCGCGCAGGCCCACCCTGTGCCCTAACAACGGTCCCAAACGGCCCTCCCCAAAGAGGCAAACTCGTGAGCCTACCGTGTGCCTCGTTTTCCTGGCCTCGTGGGACCGTCCTTGGGCCCACTTTGCTCGCCAGAGGCCCACCGAGGGTCCGAAGGAGAGACCCGGGACGGCCCCAAGAGCCCCCCCCCAAAGAGGGGCACTCGTGAACCTACGTTGTGCCTCCTGGAGCCAGTTCGGGACGACTTCAAGGAGGGCTGGCCCCGGGACGGTCCCAAGATGCCCCCTAGAAGAGTCGCACTCGTGAGCCTACTTGGTGCCGCTTTCCCCTGGCCTTGGGGTACCCCGCTGGGGTTCAACCAGCTTGGAACTTCTAGGGCTTGCCGAGGCCGACTCCGAAGGCTCTCAGAGGCTCCCTTCAGGCCCGAAGGTGGTTCCAAGAAGCCTAGGACGTTCCCAAGAGACCCCCCCATCAGAGGCACACGCGCGGATGTATTTTGTGATTCTTTCCAATGCCTGTTTCTTGTGCCCCCTTGGAGCCATCCTTGGGCAAACCTCGGACCGTCTTGCAGCTCCTTGCCCTTCCCGGGCCGTCCCCGAGGGATCCTCCTGGCGTCTTGACGCCTCTTGGGGGATCGTCGGTGCCTCTGGGGGACTCCTGGGGGCCTCTTGGGGGGTTCATCGGTGCCTGTGGGGGCCTCTTGGGGGGCATCTTGGGGGCCGTCGTCGGGGCGAAAGCTCCGAAGGTTCATTTGCCTTCCCCCTAATGAGTCCGTTTTGGGGCCATCTGGTATTTTTTTCGGGTTGTTTTGGGGGCCTCTTGGGCCGTCTGTGGGCCCGCTTGAGAACCCCTTGGACAGTCTTGGGGCGATCTTGAGGACCTCTTAGGCCGTCTTGTACTGTTGGAAGCCCGAACACGTTATTGCCAGGATCTCTCCGAAACCGAAGGGGGATCAATTGATTTTTCATCTCGGGCCGTTTTCGAAGCGTTTGTGGGGCCCTCTGGGGGCGTCTTGGAAGCTTCCTGGGCCGTTTGAGAAGCCCCTTGGGCTGTCTGAGACCCCTCGAGATCGTCTTCAGGGTGGCTCGGGGCCGTGTTGGGTCGCTTTGACGGCTGCCTGGTCGCTCTCGGATGCGATTTTGGGCCCCCGGGGGCTCTCGGCACTCACATTCGACATCGGGGTCCTGGTCCCAGGGCCGGGGGCCTGGTCCCCCGATGTGCGTTTACTCGTAGGGGGAAGAGGTGGGCGGCGCAGGAGTATGAGTATGAGGAGGAGGAGGAGACGAAGGAGGAGGAGGAGGATGAGGAGGAAGAGGAGGAGGATGAGGAGCAGGAGGAGGAGGAGCAGGATGAGGAGGAGGAGGACGAGGAGGAGGAGGAGGAGGATCAGGAGAAGAACAAAGGAGGCGAAACGAGAACATGATGATGCTGATGATGATGATGGTGATGGTGATGATGACGATGATGATGATGATGATGATGATGATGATGATGATGATGATGGTGATGATGATGATGATGATGATGATGACGAGGAGGAGGAGGAGGAGGAGGAGGAGGAGGATGAGGAGGACGAGTAGGAGGAGGAGGACGATTGGGGCGGCAGGGGAAGATGAGGAGAGGGACGGGGACGGGACGAGGGAGAGAGAGGTAGGCGGGGACGGGACGAGGGAGGGAGTGGATCCACATCGCGGCGTGGGCGAGGAGAGGACACACGTCGCACCGGCCACAGTCGAGGGCGCGCCTCGGAGCAGCACGGGCAGACACCGACCACAGAACGGGGGATCGCACGCCACCGAGGGGAAAGAGAGCGAGAGAGGTTCGGCGATCCGAAAAACTCCCAGGGGCGTCCCCTCCGAGTGGAACTGTTTGTCACCCTGGCAGGAAAGCCGACACCTGCCAGGGGCCAACGACAAGCCCCCCAACTCGGGAAACTCAACCGTCGGATTCTTCACCGAGCCGCTCGGCATCGGCACGGTCGAGACGCTCTCCAAAGGCGATCGCTTCGAGCTCGTTTAGCCCACAAGCCTGGAGGCAGAGAACGGGGGATGGACGAGCCTGGGAATGGGGGAGGGAGACATGGACCGAGACCACGCTAACGGCGATGTTGGTTAACGGCGATGCTGGGAATTTGGTTTTTGCGTCACAGAATCTGCGCAGAACAAACTATAGGAAGACGCGAAGAAGCCTCTCCTACAATTGGGTTGGCCATGAAACAATCCCACCTGTAATACCGATACCTACATTGCCGTTAGCGTGTCTACGGTTAAGTCGGGCGTGTCCCCATACAGGGGAATTTTCGACTAAAAATAAAAAAATACTCAAAAAATACTGCCACATGGTTCAAAAATACTAGAAAAATAGTCCCCCGACTATTTTTTGACTATTTTTGAAGATACCCCCTCTGTAGAGGGACACGCCCGACTTAAGTCTACGGATAGAGGAACAAAAAACGGAAAGACGTAAACTTTCGAAGGTTCGCGTGGGTTTCCTTAGATCGGCGCCAACCCCCTCCTCCCTGGCGCGCGGAGCGCGCCGGAGGCGGCCCCGGAGGCGCTGCCAGGGGGGTCCAGCGCCGGTCCAAGAAGTCCGCACGGACTTCCGAAAGTCTACGTTTATGCAATCTTTTCCCCATACCCTAAAATGGGGTTCTCGTTATTGCTCAGGCACCTCCGGACTTCCTCCTCCACCCTCCTCCTCCTCCTCCTCCTCTTCCTCCTCCTCCTCCTCCTCCTCTTCCTCCTCCTCCTCTTCCTCCTCCTCCTCCTCATTCTCAGGCTCGCTCACTAATACTCAAACTCACTCGTACTCAGACTCACTCACACTCAGGCTCACTCGTACTCAGACTCACTCGCACTCTGACTCACTCATACTCAAACTCACTCACGATCAGATTCACGCATACTCAATCGCAATCAGGTTCGCACAGACTCAGATTCGCACATGCTCAGACTTGCTTGGGCCACTGCTCACCGCGATATCGCAGGCGTGGCATGTGGGCACCCCAAGGGGGAGCCGCCAGGGGTGGGGACACGCCAGGATTCGCGCGCAGATTGTGGGAATGTCTCAAGCAATTTGCCTGTTCGCATGCGCAACATCCTCTGCTTCCAGAACAGTTCGTGAGGATGTCTCAGGCGAGGCGCTGGTCTCAGCACTCCCAAGGGGGAGCCGCCAGGGTGGGGACACTCCAGGATTCCCGCCCAAATCGTGGGGATATCTCAAACGGTTTGCCTGCTGCCATGCGCAACATCATCTGCTTTCGGAGCCGTTTCTGAACATGTCTCAGGCGAGGCGCTGGTTTCAGCATTCCTGAGGTGGAGCAGCCAGGGGCGGAGACACTCCAGGATTCGCGCCCAGATTGTGGTGATGCCTCAGGCGGTTTGCCTGTTGGCATGCGCAACATCCTCTGACTTCGGAACAGTTTGAGAGGATGTCTCAGGCGAGGCGCTGGTTTCAGCACTCCCAGAGGGGAGCCGCCAGGGTGTGGACACTCAGGATTCGCGCCCACTTTGTGGGGATGTCTCCAGCGGTTTGCCAGCCTGCATGAGCAGCATGCCCTGCTTTCGGAACAGTTAGCGAGGATGTCTTAGGCGCGGTGCTTGTTTCAACACTCCCAAGGGGGAGCCGCCACGGTGTGGACACTCCAGGATTCGCGTCCAGATTGTGGTGATGCCTCAGGCGGTTCGCCTGTTGGCATGCGCAAGATCCTCTGGCTTCGGAACATTTTGAAAGGATGTCTCAGACGAGGTGCTGGTTTCAGCACTCCCACCGTGGAGCCGCCAGGGTGTGGACTATCAGGATTCGCGCCCAGTTTGTGTGGATGTCTCCAGCGGTTTGCCAGCTTGCGTGCGCATCATTTCGTGCTTTCGGAACAGTTTGCGAGGATGTCTTCAGCGTGGCGCTTGTCTCAGCACTCCCAAAGGGAGCCGCCAAGGGTGGGGACATTGAAGGGTTCTCGCACAATTTGTGGGGATTGCCCAGGCAGGTTGCCTGTTGGCATGCGCAACATCCTCTGATTTCGGAAGAGTTGGTGAGGACGTCTCAGGCGAGGTGGTTTCAACACTCCAAGGGGGAAGCCGCCAAGGTGTGGACACTCCTCGGTTCGCACCCAGATTGTGGGGATGTTTCGGGCGGTTTGCCCGTTTGCATGCGCAACATCTTCTGCTGCTGGATCATGGGATGAGGATGTCTCAAGCGGGGCGCGTGTTCCAGCGCCCCCAAGGGGAACCCCCAGGGGTTATATCACGGGCCCGTTCGCGCCCAGCTTGCGGGGATGTCCCCAACGGTTTGCCGATTTCGCACCCCAGACCCGTCTGCGTTCCGAGCAGATTGTGAAGATGTTTCAAGCGGGGAGCTGGTTCCAGCACGCCAGGGGGGCCAGACTGTGGGGATATCTCAAGCGGTTTACCTATTGCAGTGCCAAATGCACGTAGCCTAAACTCGCACTCACACTCAGACCACTCACATTTACACTCGGACCTTTCAGACTTCTCACACCCACAATCGCACTCAGCTGCTCTCAGACCTCTCACGCTCACGCTCACACTCAGACCAGTCACGCCCAAATGCACTCAGACCCCTCACGCCCACACCCACACTCGGACTACTCACAATCACTCTCACTCATGCGCGTAGACTCACGCACACTCAGACTCACTCACCTTTATATTCGTTTACGCTCAGGCTCGCCTGTTCCCAGATTATCATACTCAGACCCGCTCCCGTCTAGACTCCCACGCACGAAGACACTCGCAACGGTAAATGTGTGGGCAATGGGGTGCACATATGAGGATCCCCGCGTCGAATATTCAATTCTTCGAAAAAAAGGGGATGGTGAGGAATGCCTGCGAAGGGGCCAGCTGCAAGCGGAGGGGAGGGTGTGGGGTGTCGGTAGAACAGGGGTGCAGTGCCACGTTCGCGCAACCGTGGTGAACTGAGCCACTGCCTCGCATGTGAACTCCACGACCCGCGTGTGAAACCGCGAACGCAAAAACACCTGCATGCCGTGCCGGCGTGCCTGCAGCCATCATGGGCAACCACTCCGCTGTGCGCGCGAGCAGATGGCGTGCAAGCAGAGCTCTCACTCCGCGGAAGCCCCTCCAACAAACGACATGATGCAGGCGGTGGGGTCGACGTTGAGCCCCAGCGCTTTCTGGAGGGCCTCCTGCGCGCGCTTGGGGCGATGATGCCAGAGCTTGTGCTGGGTGGCCTAAGGACTGCCAAGACCACCCCCGCGGGTTTTTGTCAACCGCAAGCCTGGGCCTGTCTGGGAGGTACCAGGCTCACCGACACCGAACTCGCCTCCTCTTCGCCTCTTCCTCGGCTGAAGTCGTCTCTTCCTGACCACATGGCTGTTCGCCATCAGGATTCATGGTGAAACCAAGGGAAGCGAGCATGCCGCTGATCAGTACTCTTAGCATTGTAGGCGGGCGAATGCTTCAATCAAGAGCTCGCGTCTGAGCGTCATCGGCGGCGAGTTTGGGTGAAGCTCTGATTGCCTAGCCGAGCTCATACCCTCCAGTTTGCTTTGCGAGTGTGGAGCGTCACCAAACTCGCGGTGGAACTTCGACGTCGGAGGCTTTCCCCTCCAGCTCTGTCTCGCCTTCGACAAGGGTCGCCTCTTCATCGAGTTCATCTCTGCGGTTATATTCTTCCCACTCCTACATGTCAAAGGGAGGTCGGCCGATGTGGAACCCAACAACTAGAAGCATACTCCCGGAAACATTGTGCCTACAATGGGTATATATGCATACACACGTAAGCACATATGCGATATCAGCTAGCTTGGTAGCTACAATGCGTTCTCTCTGTGAGCTGGACTGCTGGTAATCTACGGTCCTATGCTCCACTGGCGTATTCAATACCTCCTCATCCACTTCCCCGTCACCTCGCGTGGCGGCGCCAAGAGCTACATTGAACACAGTCTCCCGTGCCGACTTGCAACATGCGCATGACGTGCATAAGCACAGGCCAGCCAACACGTTGTCGTAGGCACACACGGCGAAACGACAGGCTAATACTTGTACTTTGCGGAGGTCCCGCGCCGCGCTCGCTGGTCACGCTGCGCCATCTAGCAAGACAGCACGCCAACTCCTTCCCCTCCTCCTCTTCCTCCTCCTCCTCCTCCTCCTCGTCCTCCGCCTCCTGCCCCCTCCCAATCCTCCTCATCTTCTTCCTGTTCCGCCTTTTCATATTCTTTGTTCCTCTTCTCATTAGTCCTTTCGTTCTTCGCCTTGTCCTCTTGCCAATCCTTCGGCCTCTCGTTATCTTACCCGTTTTTGTTTGCTATCAATATGTTTGGTTTTATTGGTTCGTTGCTATTTTTTGGGTGTTCTCTCTCTCTCTCTCTCTTTCTCCGTATCCCTCCCCAGCTCATTATTCCTCTCGTTCTACCTCTCCAACTCCTCCAATTCCACCTTGTCATCCACCTGCGTTTTTGTTCCGCCTCCCCCCAGTCCTGCTGAGCCACAGCCCACGCCTGCGCCCGCATCTCTGCCTCCTACTACCTTCTGCCGCTGCATCCTCAAATCATCATTGCCTTTCACGCCGCTGCGCCCGCATCATCATTCGCGTACGCCGCCTCCTCCTCTGCCTGCCGTTCCCTTCTCCTTTTCTGCTCTGTCTCCTGCTTGTCCTGCTCCTGCTCTTCTTCGACCTCTTCGTCTTCCTCGCCCTCCCCATCCATCTTAGTTCGTCCCGTCAAGGAATACCACGCACCAATACACCTCAATACCCCGCCCCTCTGGGTGGGTGGCACGCTCAATAATCAGTCGTGCGATCTTCTTGAGTAAGCTAGGGCTCCCAACTTCGCGCTTCGCGCTCCGCGAAGCGCGAATAACTTCGCGCCCTCGCGCCGCCCCCCCAAAGGGAGAAAAGGAGGACGAGGAGGAGGGGGAGAAGGAACGAGGACCGCGAAGCGCGAAGCGCGAATAACTTCGCGCCCTCGAGGGAGCCCTTCTTGAGTAGGCAGATTCAGCGGCGACCCTGGAGCGCCAGACCGCGACATGTTGCCTGGCATGCTGTGGGAGGGCATCGGCATTTCGAGGGCCAGAGGGTCCTCCTCCTCCTTCTCCTCCTCCTTCTCCTCCTCCTTCTCCTCCCCCTCCTCCCCCTCCTCCTCCCCCTCCTCCTCCTCCTCCTCCTCCTCCTCCTCCTCCTCCTCCTCCTCCCCCTCCTCACGTGGATCCATGACCACCTGGCGAACGGTTTACAGCTCTAGTTCCTCGGTTCACGTATCCTAGGCCAGTTCGTCGGATATTGGCTCCAGGGGTGACAAAGACTCGTTGCATGCAGAATAACACGGCCCCCCAAAGCTGCGAACTCCTACAATGTACGGAATTTCGAAATAATATCTCGCACCTGGTGTAACAGGTCTCTGGGAGACACGCAACCTTTTGGTTTCCAGAGTCGTGGCCCGTGTGCACATTTACACGATCTGATCCCTTACGGCCACGTGCCTCGCTAAAATACACCGAGCCCTCGCTTGGAAACTGGTGACAACATTCGAAGCGCTATAAAAGGAGCTTCTTCGAAGAAGGCTCAACGAAGCCTCCATAAACACCTCGACACACCACGCAGTATCACGGGCCGCAAGCATCCGAATGCATACCGTTCTCTCAAGCCACTCCTGCTGGCCGAGATGGATGCAATTGGCGTCAATACACCCCGCGGGGTGCCAAACACACATTCCCGACATACTACATACTGGGCGTTCTGAGCGAGGGGTGCTGGCGGCACCTAGACGCCTTCTGGTGTCAGAGACGTACACCCCGCGAAATGCTTTAGAAATCATGGGTTAAGAAATTCATCATCTCAGAATTTGAAATCAAACCCAGAATGTCTATTCAAATGTTCGGATTTACATTGAAACATTAAGAATAATCGAGACTCTGGCCGAAAACTTGGGTTTTCTTCAGCATCGGCTGGAGTGTACATAGATATGCCGGGTTCATGCCACCATGAACCCAACAATGTTGCCATCTCTTACGGGTGCATTTTTCTTGCTTCCGCCGCCTTCCGCCGACCTTCCGCCGGCTTCTGCCAACGAGACCACCACCGTGTCATTTCCGCCGGCTTCCGCCGCCCTCCGCGGAGGAAGAGACGGCAACTCTCTCGGCCGTCGAAGCTCCGAGAAGACCTCCAATGGAAAACATGCTGCGGTACTTCGTGGGCGAATGCCCTCCATATCTTTCTCCTGCTCTTCGTCGTCGTAGTCGCCGGCCGTTCCGTTCATCCTCGCGCCGCCAACTGTGCCCTAGCTGCCGTTGATGAGTCGTGGCAGGGTCACCATTCGTGTGAACATTTTCCCTCTATGAAGGGGCCAAAGGACACACGCATAAATGAACGCAAGTCCCAAGATTCCCACCTTTTTTGGATGTACTTCTTGGGTTTCGTCTTCCCCCCTGCTTCCCATATTTTGATGGGGGCTGTTTTTTTAATGTTTGTGTCTATTTGTCCCTGCTGACTCTAGTCGGATGGCAGACGAGTGAATCCCCCTTGTACCCAATCCCGTATCCTAATCCCCACCCTCTGCCTCATCTTTGTTGTCCGCTTTTTTTGCGCAATCCACCTGCTGTGTCAAACCAGCCGGTGACATCAGACGTGCCAGTATGCTATTGAGCAGGGCACAGGGCGCGCCGCTGGATCACCCAAAGGGGGGGGGTCTGGGACTCCCACCCCCCGCCCTTTTCCCGACCCGTCGTCGGCGCACCCCCCCCCCTTCCCCGATTCGTCGTCGGCGGACCCCCACCCTTCCCGCTCCATCGTCGGCGGACCTCCCCCCCCTTTCCCGATCCGTCGCCGGCGGACCGCCCCTCCCCCCCTCCCCTCCTTTTCAAAGGCGCGGGGGGGTCCGACCCCCCCCCGTCCCTTTTGAGCTTACAATTCGGACCCTCCCCCCCTTTCCCCACGCCGCCCCCTGGCTCCGGAACCCGATCCCTACCACACCTAACCCTCAACCTAATCCCTGCCCTAACCCCGAACCCGTGACGCAATCCCCCATCCCCAACCCTAACCCTACCCTACGCCAAACCTGAACCCCTACCCAAACCCCTACCCTGACCCCGAATTCAAACCCGAATCCCCACCCTAACCCCTACCCACAGCCCTAACCCTAAACCTTAACCCCTACCCGAATCCTAACCACTACCCTAACCCCTGGTCCTAACCCTGAACCCTACCCTAAGCCTAAGCCTAACCCCTACCCCGAACCCTACCCCTTACCCCAAACCCAAGCCCCTAACCCTAATCCCTGACCTTAATCCTAAGACCTAACCCTAACCCCTAACCATGCTCTAGCCCCTAACCCTGGCCCTAAGCCCTAACCCTTACCCTAAGCACTAATCCACCCCCCAAGCCCTAACCTCAACCCCAACCCGGCCCTAACCCCTACCCCAAACCCTACCCGTAACTACCCTAAACCCCAACCCCAAGACTTAACCCTACCCCCTACCCCCACCCCTAACGCTGACCCTGATCCTTAACCCCAGCCCGAGGCCCTAACCTCTAAGCTCTACCCAAAACCCCTAACCGTAACCGTAATCCCGAATATTCGCCCTAAGCCCTAGCCCTGACCCCTCTACCCTACCCTAACCCCTAACCCTGATTTAACCTCCAATCCTAACCGCAACCTCTACCCGAACCTCAACCCTAAACCGTCACCCCTCACCCCTACCTCAACCCCTACTCTGACCCCTAACCTTAAACCTAAACCCTTACCCCCAATCCCAACCCTAACTCCTACCCTAACCCTAACCCCTGCCCTTAACCCCTACTTTAACCTTAAACCGTAATCCTTACCCCGGCCCTAAACCCTAACCCTATCTCCTAACCCCTAACCCTAACCCCTACCCTAACCTTAACCCCTATCATTACTTCTTATGATTAAACACCCCCGCATCCCCACCTAGCCGGCCGATGACAGCCCCGCCATCCTAAATGTAAAAAAAAACAACACAAACTCAATATTTCTCTCGTCAACACGTCGTCGAGTTGCGAGAAGTGTAGCCGGAATGGAACGGAATGAACATCGCTTGGGAAGCCCTAAGCGGGTGGTCGTGTCCTACCCATCAAAAGCAACAAGCAATCAACGCTTTTCTCGTCAGCACGGACTTTCTTGTCTTCGACGCTGCGAAAAGTGTAGCAATAATGGGACGCGGCGCACATCGCGCGCCGACGCCTGGCCAACCCTACGCGGGACCCCCCGTCCTACCTGTCAACGAATATCGCAACGTCGACGTTTATCTTGCCAACATGTACTTTCTCCCCGTCGGCGCTGTGAACCGCTTAGTGGGAACGGGACGCGGCGCACATCGCGCGGGGACGCCTGCTCGTCAACATGGACTGTCTTGTCGTCGACGCTGCGGCCCGTCGGGTTGAGGAGCTGGGCGGGCGGCAAGTCATAATGCCTCAAGCAAGTGCGGTTCAAGCAAGTGCCTCAGGAGACCCCCAAGAGGTCGAAAAAAAGGCGTCCAGGAGGACCTGGGGGGCAACACAAATATTGATTTTCACTTGGTGTTTGAAGGACTGTCAGGTTAGCGCCTACTTGTGTTGACAATGTTCCAACCCGGAAGATATATCCAAGAGGCCCTCAGGCGTATACCAGAAAGCTCCCAGGACGCCCCGCGAATTCCCAAGAGGCATTCTCCTCTTCCTCCTCAGTTTCTTCCTCCCTCCCTCTCTCCCTCCCCTCCTCCTCCTCCTCCTCCTCCTCCTCCTCCTCCTCCTCCTCCCCCTCCTCCATGCACGGCAGGAGCGAAACGATTGGCGGTGCAACACGAGTGGCTGGAATGAGACGCGGCGCACTTCGCGCGCTGGAGATGTTGTCGCCGACGATGCAGCATGAGAGGCAGGAGCGGGGCGCGGCGTACATCGCGCGCGGTCTTGTTTCTCGTCGACGTTGCTCAATACGCGGCAGGAATAGGACGCAGCTCATGTCGCGTGCTGAACGTCTACCCGCCCACGACATCAGATGAGCGACAAGCGTCGGACGCGACGCACTTGCTTCTTATGTTGTGGGAGGGCGGGTGGGAGTGGACGGAGCCATCTGGCTCGTTCGAGCTGGCTAACTTGACCTCAACCCTAACCCCTAACCCCGAATACCCTCACCCTAGCCCTAACCCCTACCCGAAACCCGAACCCGACCCCTTACGCCTAACCCTAGCCCCATAACCGTAACCCTAACCCCTGACCCTAACCCTAAGAACTGACCCTAATCCGTAAACCCTACCCGAACCCCTAACCCTGATCCTAATCCCGAGCCCTTATCCTAAGCTCTAATCCAAATCCCGAAGCCCTAACACTACCCCCCAGCCCTTCCCGAACCCCTACCCTGACCCCTAACCTTAACCCTAACTCCTACCCTAAACCCTAACCCTAACCTGACCCCTAACCCCTAGCGCTACCCCTAACCCTGACCCTAATCCCTAACCGCAACCCTAGGCCCTAACCCTAACCCCTAAACCCTACCCTAACCCCTAACCCTAATCCTAATCTCTGATATTATCCCTAAGCCCTAACCCTAACCCCTAAACACTACCCTAACCCCTACCCTAACCCTAATCTCTACCCTAACCACCACCTTAACCCCAGCCTCCAGCGCTCAAGAGCGGAGACAGCCTCCCCACCTGCCCCCCCCCCGCCTTGCATGGCCAAAGGGGGGGAGGGGGGGGAAGTCCGAAATCGCCCGCTTCCCCCCCCCGTCTCCAGCGCCAAGGGGGGGGGTCCGAAAATGTCGTCCCCCCCCCCTTGAAGGGGGGGAGGGGGGGGGGGGTTCTGGGAGCTCTCCCTCCTTTTCAATGACGAGGCGATCCACTGGCGCTCTTTCCAAATTTTGTTCTTCTCCATCGCAGCTTTTGGAGAGAGCGGGACAGGAAGACAAACGGAGGGGGACGCGGTCAACAAGTAACCAACGAATCACATGTCGCCTCTCGACGGCATGCCCGGGCAACCTTCGGCCACAAACACAGCACGAAATATAGAAAAACACGACGCCCAGACAACGGTGTTGCACTGCAGCTTCCAGCGCACGCACACCGCTGCGGCAAAATGATCATGGTCAGGCTGTGCCACTGGATGGCCCGTATGAAGGAGGAGGCAGAAGAATAGGAGGAGGAGGAGGAGGAGGAGGAGGAGGAGGAGGAGGAGGAGGAGGAGGAGGAGGAGGAGGAGGAGGAGGAGGAGGAGGAGGAGGAGGAGGAGAGAGAGGAGGAGGTGATGATGATGATGATGATGATGATGATGATGATGATGATGATGATGATGATGATGATGATGATGAGATGAGGAGGAGGAGGAGGAGGAGGAGGAGGAGGAGGAGGAGGAGGAATAGTTTCGCCGGCCAAGCGGGCCAGAGGCGCGCTAAAATCTCAGCCTGCGCAGGCAGCTTTGCGAGGCCGCCAGCACCCTCGCCGCTCCGCGGTGCCACCCCGTCGAAGTCCAGCGCGCCCGCGCCGCCCTGCTGGGCGCTGCCCGTGTCGCGGGGGAGCGCCTCGGCTCGAGCAGGGGCCGGAGGCATCCGCGGAAGATGCTGCGCACTTCTCGTCGATTCGACAGTGAAACACATACTGGGGTCAGCCAGTTCTCTAGGGCTCCCAACTTCGCGCTTCGCGCTCCGCGAAGCGCGAAGCGCGAATAACTTCGCGCTCTCGCGCCGCTCCCCGAAAGGGAGAAAAGGAGGACGAGGAGGAGGGGGCGAAGGAACGAGGACGGCGAAGCGCGAAGCGCGAATAACTTCGCGCCCTCCTGGGAGCCCTTGGTTCTGTAGCCGATCCCCTGCTCGAGTGACGGCCTCGGCGTCCGCGCCCTTCGTTCCGCTGCGTGAGCCCGCGGGCCACACCGCCCCCCGGGGGCGCGCCGCCGCTCGCCGCCGAGAGGTCTTCTGCGGACGGCCGGCCACCTTCGCCTCGCGCCAGTGGGGCCCTCTGGATCTGCTCGGCCGAGCAGCGTTCGCGCGTGGTCTAGCCAGAACCGCAGTGCTGTGCTCCAGCCGAAGATCATCCAATCGAACAACAAGCCTGGACAAACCCGCCCGGACAACTCGGGCCACCCATGCTGATTCAGGACGACGGGGCGACCTGCCACGGACAATCCCTTGGACAACCCAGCGGGGATCCGGACAAGCCCTCCCGACATCCTCCCCTTGGACAAGCCTCCCCACCATTTTTCTTCCATAAGACATAGCAGCCCTTCTCCCGCGCGCTGCCCCTCTCATGGGGGATTTGTATCTGGAGGAAGAAAAAATGCTCTGATGGGCGTGCTATAATGTAAGTCCGTGATCTTGTGCAGCATGTGATCAGAAGTCACCTTCTCGGCCGTGGTGCGCTTCGCGGCCGTCGTGGCCTGCTCTACTTCCTCCTTGCTCATGCCCTCGGCCGTGGCTGCGCTCTTCACCGCCTCTGCCTTGGCGAGGTCCCCCTGGAGCAGTGACAGCCGCTCCCTAAACACGCCCATCTCCCTGAATATCTGGAGACGACCGCGGTTCTGGGCGTGGCTCTTCGCCTTGGCCTCCACCGCGTCGACGACCAACTTCAGCTGCAAGCCCGTAGGAAGTGGGTGCTCGTGCGAGCCCCAGGAGAAGGAAACAGTGATTACCGGCGGCACCCCATTCTCGCCACCGCGGCCGCCCTCCTGCCACACAGCGCTGCACTCCTCGGAGGGAGCGGACCGGCAGCTCCTGCCGCCTCAGGAGCTCGGAAAGCCGCGTTGCTGGATGAGCCACGCCGTGCGGACCGGGCGTACGGGATGGTGACCTTGGATGGCGGTGGCGGGCATGTGGAGATTTCGGCTGCACGCAAGAGCCACCCTGGGCAAGAGTGACCCTTGGTGCGTGGGCTAAGGCGGCGCAGAGTGGCCGAATCCAAGCGCGCAATCCGCCGCTATCGCATCGCGCTCCACGATCGGGGGCACCCCGATGGGCCCGCACCAAGGGTCGCTCCAGCGAAAGGCCACTCTCACGTGCAGTCGAAGGATGCTCTCGCCGTCGTGGTACCGTGCGAGGCCGTGCGCGAGCTCCCTGTCTGCACGGCGACCTCCTGCTGCTGCTGGTCCACGGGCGTCTCGGGCGACTTGGGCGCGGGGCGGCGATCTCCTCGGCCGAGGGCATGGCTCCGCACTGGAGCGCCGCGCGGCACCCCGAGTGAAGACCACGCCGCGACCCGCAGGGCTCGCAGGCCACGGGGCCCGCCGGGCGACTGGCAGACTGCAGCGAGCTGCAGGCTCATGAGAGCGCCTCGGCCGAGGGGATGGCTCCGCAGTGGAGCGCCGCGCAGCTCCCCACCGTGACCCCGCCGTGCCCCGCCGGCTCGCAGGCCACGGGGTCCCCCGGGCGGCTGGCTGACTGCAAGAAGCTGCAGGCTCATGGGAGCGCTCAAGCAGCTGATATCCTGCTCGGCCTGCTTCTCTCTCCCTCCTGCTCGTGGCCGTCTTCCTCCTTCTCCTTCGACTCCTCCTGCTCCTGCTCCGCTTCCTCCTCGTCTCCCGCTTCGTCGCCGTCGTCCTGCCCCCGCCCCCTCCGCCTCCGCCTCCCCTCGTCCCCCCCTGCTGGTGTCGTATCCTTGCACTGCTTCTTCCCCGCCATATCGTCGGCGCTGAACTTTGCGGCGATGCTCGCATCGCGGGAGGGGTTCCAGGAGCTGTCTATGCCGTTGAGGATGCCACAGACCACCCAGCTCTTGGCCGCGATGTGGTCTTGAAGGTTGAAACCACCTGCCGTGGCTTCGCCTTCCCCTCACGCCGTGTTCCTCACCATCCCCAGGATTACATAACCGCTTCCTCCCCGCGCTCCCTCCACCCCTGCCTGCCTCGCTCGCCGCTCCAGTTCATGGTCAGGTGTCCTCGAGGATTCATGGGGTGACTTTGCAATCAGGGCGCGCTGACAGGCTGTCGAAAAGGCACGCGACGAGGGGCTGGGCAAGCACAGTGAAGCTGGCTAGCCTTCGCTGCTCCCTGCCTGGGCGCCGAGGCGAAGCGCGGGAGGGAAAGTGCGGTACACTGCTGGATAACGACCACCACCCCTGGCACGGCCGACTCGAATCTGCCACTCCATCTGGTTTCCTGGTCGGGGCTTTGCCCCAAAGGATATCTTCATCCAACGGAACTGGACAGAACAAATCCTACGAATTCATCCTCATCCCGCATCGTCTCCAGAATTGCCGTCGTCGTTCAGATCGTCGTCGTTATCCCAGTCACCGTCTTTGTAGTCGTCGTCATCCGTCTCCTCCCTTTCCTCCCCCGAACTGCTCCTGCTCCCGTTCATCGTCCTTCTACTTTTTCTTCTTCTTCTTCTTCTTCTCCTCCTCCTCCTCCTCCTCCTCCTCCTCCTCTTTTTCATCTCCCTCATCTTCCTCCTCTCCTCTCGCCTAAATTTGCTGCTGCTGTTCCTCTTCCATCTGCTCCCCTTTGTCTTCCACCCCCTCTTTGCCTTCCTCTTGCTCCTCCTTCTCCCCTCCCCCCTTCGCCCTCCCCTCGTTTTTTTCCTCTTCCTCCTCCTTCTCCTTCTCCTTATCCTCTTCCTCCAGCATCTACCACTCTCCCTGTGCCCATCGCCTGCCTCCTGCCCCGAATACTCCTCCTCCTCCTGCAAGCCTATTGCTGCTTCTCCTCCTCCTCCTCCTCCTCCTCCTGTTGCTGCCGCTCCTCCTCCTCCTCCTCTTCCTCGTACGTTCCTCCTCCTCCTCCTCCTCCTCCTCGTCCACTCGCTTTCCTTATAACTCCTCGTCGGGTCACCAGACGTGCCAATAGGGCTGTCCGAACACATCGTCTGATGCTTCCTGAAACTTGAGCTTCCGGATTGTTTCACGGATGGAAGGATGATGACTTTCAAGTATTGATGATGCTTGAGACGCCATCGAACTTCACGCTCCGATAGCTTCAAAATACCATCACTTGCACGGATGGAGGGAATCATCTTCTCAACTTTGGGCTGTTGCCTGGGACTTCCGCACGCTTTATGAGAAAGCACCGTGAGCCTTCCAGCAAATGCCCGCACGCATTGCGCCTCTCGTGCGCAGGTCAAGCTCTGCCTTGAGACTGGCACGCTGCGTGCTGCCACTGAGCTTGAGATGCTCAACAGCTGCACGAATGGATGGCGACCCCTGTCCGAAACCAAGCTTTCGCTTCGGAGCCGCGCCGGTCTTCCTGCACAGTTATCGTCAATCACGTTCGTTGTATGACTATTGTTGTACTGTTGACGTGTTAGCCAGCGTGGACTCCAAACGCGCACTGCGTAGCCGATGAGTCTCCCGCCGTCTCAGCCCCGCCATCACCCGTGGCGAAGGGCCGTGCGTGCCAGAGTGCCCCAGGCTCTTGGTACTCCGGTATCGCCACTCCAACTCCCCCCAAATCCCGAACGCGTGGTCCGTTCTGGACAACCCCAGGCCTCCCAAACATGGCACCTCTTGGGGGACGATCTTTCACCTCCGTCGGCCTTCTGCCAAAACTTCCGCTGTCGGAGCCGCCCTCGTTTTGCTTCCGGCGGCTTCCGCTGGGTAACAAATCCCCAGAACTCCGACGTCGTCGTGAATTTTCGCATCATCGACTCCCTGAGATCTGGACCCATTCCCTGGGACCACTTTTTCATCAGGATGCTGCTGCTGATGATGATGATGATGATGATGATGATGATGGTGATGGTGATGGTGATGATGGTGATGGTGATGCTGATGCTGCTGCTGCTGCTGATGGTGGTGGTGGTGTTGGCGGTGATGATGATGGTGATGGTGATGGTGATGGTGATGATGATGATGATGATGAGGAGGAGGAGGAGGAGGATGATGATGATGATGATGATGATGAGGAGGCGTTTTGCCCCGCGTATGGGGAGGTAATGGTCGTGTTTGCAGACCACGCTTTGACGGTCCTGGCGCCCAGCGAGGACCCCCGGAGGCCGAAAGTGGTCCCACACCTCCAGTCGTGATTATCTTCGCAGCGAGAGCGCCCCCAGAGGTCCCGACAACATCCCCCACCCCCCGGGTGGCAACTTCTCTCTTTGATTGCCCCGGGTACCGGGAACGGCCCCCGACGGCCGAAATCCAACAAGATCCGCCATTTGCAGAAATAGATCCCAGCAAAACACCCTAATACAGCCAAGCATCTGATGAAAGCAGCTGGTCCCGAAAAGCAGGGCAAACGTTTCTTAGCCAACTTGCCGAACAGGTGACCGAATTTTTCGAGCACGTTCGGCTCTCCAATGTTAAGAACAACAATTGGCCCAAGCTTGTTTTCAACACCTCCGGGAAGCTGGTCCAGATTTCTGACATCTCAGAGCGTGAATTACCTCCCCCGCTTTCGCTTCCAGGCAAAACCAAGCCATACCACGCGCCTCCTCGTCAAGCGTCCTGACCAGTACAGGCCGCAATTTGGCATTGTTTGGTATCTCTTGGAAGCGAGGGTGGTCAAAAGCGAGGTAGGTTTGTTTTCCCCCGAACATCATAGTTTTCTTGATCATACTTCCCGACTGCAGCATCAAAAGGTGAAGCGGCGGGTCGAGCAGGAGGTCGGCTCCCCGCCCCCTGTGGGACTACTCTGGGCCCTTATTAGCCCTTGCAAGAACCCCATACCGAGACGCAGCTCTGGAAAAACTGCCACTTGAAGGCCTCCTATCTGCGGAGATCTGGGCACGTCGATCCCTCGAAGGCTGGGCCCCTTCATCGCGGGAGCATCCTGACTTCTCCAAGGGTGTGCCGAACAGCCCGACCACGAGGACGCGCGACCAACATCCAGAGGGGGGAAATGAAGCAACTGACGGCAACCGCCCGACCCCATAGTCCCTTCGGCCGACAGTGAACCGACGACGGCACGGCCAGAAAAACCCATCATCGCTCAGCGTCGGGGTCACTAATGCCCCTTTTGGAGCGCGCCGCATGGCGAGCTTTCGCGGGGCCGCCGCCCTTCCAGCGGGCGCTCGCCGTCGTGTTGTTTTTCGGCGCGGAAGGGGGGGGAACCTGCCGCGTTCTCGATACCTCGGTTCACCATGGCCATCTTTCCTCCTCCTCCTCCTCCTCCTCCTCCTCCTCCTCCGTCCTCCTCCTCCTCCTCCTGGTCCTCCTCTATCTCCATTTCCACCTCCTCCTCCTCCTCCTCCTCGTCCTCCTCCTCCTCCTCCTCCTGCTCCTCCGCCTCCTCCTCCTCCTCCTCCTCCTCCGCATCCTCCACTTCCTGTCTTCTGTCTCCACTCTCCTGTGTCCCCTCCCTCCTCCTCCTCCTCCTCCTCCTCCTCCTCCTCCTCCTCTCCTCCCTCTCCTCCTCCTCCTCCTCCTCGTCCTCCTCCTCCTGCTCCATCTCCATTTTTCCGCCTCCACCTCCTCCTCCTCCTCCTCCTCCTCCTCGGTGGCGTCCTCCTCCTTCTCCTCCTCGTCGTCGTCGTCCTCGTCCTCCTCCTTCTCCTTCTCTCTCCTCCCTTCTCCTCCTCCTCGTCCTCCTCCTCCTCCTCCTCCTCCTCGTCCTCCTCCTCCTGCTCCATCTCCATTTCCGCCTCCACCTCCTCCTCCTCCTCCTCGTCGTCCTCCTCCTCCTTCTCCTCCTCGTCGTCCTCCTCCTCCTCCTTCTCCTTCTCTCTCTCCCTCCTCCTCCTCCTTTCCTCCTCCTCTGCTGCTGCTGCTGCTGCAGCTCCTCCCACTCCGCCTCCACCTCCTCCTCCTCCTCCTCCGCCTCCTCTCTCCTGTCTCCTCTCTCCTCTCCCCCTCCTCCTCCACCTCCTCTCCTCCTCCTCCTCTCCTCTCTTCCTCCTCCTTTCCTCCCCTTCTCCTCCTCCTCCTCCTCCTCCTCCGGCCCCTCCTCCTCCACCTCCTTTCTATTGACGTCGATCGGACTTCAGCTGTGCAGCTGTAGCGTTCTTGACAATGTGTAGAACACAAAGTGACGCGATTTGGCTCAAGTGTACCTACTTGGCGGGCGCCGCGGGGCAGGCAAGAAGCGAAGATTGGCGGCCGAACGAAGAACAACTACTAGGAGCCTGCCAGGTACGTGAAGCTAGCATATTACCTTAGTGATGACTCCCCAAAACCGTAACCTCTGACCAGTCGAGCTCAACTCTGTTAATTGTAAGTACATGCTGCTTCAAAACATGCGAAGTGCAAACTGAAACCAAGTAAGTGTGGCCTTCTAGAATGCGGACTGCGTGAAGAGATGTGTAAGGACTGAAAAATGTGGCGCGTGCCGCCGGCGTGTGCCGGTTAGTCTGGTCTGTATCAGGCTGTCCTTCTGTGGCCAATGCCTGTGACGCATGGCGGACTGGACGTAGCATAGGATCTGTGCAATACTTGGGCTGCTACCCTTGCGAGGTGGAGCAGGGGAAGAACGGGGGCAGTGAAACAGGTAAGGTGAAGAGGACGGGGGCAGAAAAATATGATGATGTGGTGCTCCTGTCTATGAGGTTAAAGTGTGGCTGGTGCCGCGAAAATGTGCAGATTTGGCTGGCTTGTAAGGCTGGCCTGCTGTGGCTCAATCCTGTGGAGGATGGCTGGCTGAATGTCGCATAGGGTTCGCGTAATTCTTGGGCTGCTACCCTTGCGAAATTAAGCAGGAGAAGGAGAGGGGATGTGATGTAGAAGGAGTAGGGAATACTGGAATGGGAAAAGGCAGAAACAGGGCCGTGCTGCGAAAGGATGATTGGTCTGTTGAAAGCTATGCTCATGAATATGAACTTCAACATGTGGCTGGTGTCGCCAACGAGTGCAATTTCGGCCGGTCTGTACGTGTATGACATAAGAACGAGCATACTGTGAGCGGATGGCTGTTGAGGTGAGGTCTGTTCTCATGTGTAGGATTTTCAAAGTGTGGCGGGTGCCGGCAACGTGTGCAAGTTGGGCTAGCCTGTATGGCGGGCCTGCAATGGCCGATGCCTGCGAACGACGGCTGGCTGTATGTGACATAGGATCCGTGCAATGCTTAGGCTACTACACTCGTGGAGTGAAGCTGGAAGAGGAGGGGAGCGTGTAAGGTATATATGAGGAGAGGAAATAACATGGGTAATATTACGTACTCCAGGTTGGAGATGTGAAAAAAAGGCACGCGAAGCGGTTCTTGGGTCGCCGCCCAAGGTCTTACGGTTCACCCCCAACCTTCTTGGACCCATGGCCCCCGTGCTTGTTGTAGGTTTTTTTCGGGTTAAGCACGAGCCCGTGGTATCTGAAGGGGCTCGGCTGGTAGGCTGGCCAGACTGGCTGCCTTGTAGTTGGCTTGAGCGGCTGAGTGAATGCATTCTGGCTGGCCTGCATGGTTGGCCTGTCAAGCAATGGGGCTCGCCCTGCCCAGCGGGCTGTGGGTCTCGAAATGTGGCCAGCATGTGGCTCTTGAGTAGCCCGTGATATGTAGGGCTGCGCAGTGAAAGCAAGTGTTCCTTCCCCCCTCGCGGACAAAACATATCCCGACCCCGCTGAATGTCAGCTTCCATCAAGGGCGGTGCACTGAACGTTGCTGCGTGAAAAAGGAAGGGAGGGTCGTGCCCTGTAGGTCAGGAGGGCTAGTGGCGGGGTGTGGCATATGGGAAGCAACATAGGATGGTTCACTGAGTAAACGCAAGCAACCACAATGTGAACAATCCTCCTCCTCCGCCATCACTGCAGGACATATCCCGACCCCGCCGAATGTCAACTGCTGTCAAGGGCGGTGCACTGATCCTGAGCTGCGAAAATATGAAGGTCTCGACCCGAGGGCCAGGGGGACACGTGACGGAGTGTCGCAGGTGGGGTGGCAGCGATGGGATGGTGCACTGAGTTAACCGCAAGCAACAATGTGAGACAAATCTGAAGGGGAACTGGAACACACAAATAAATACACACAAATAAAGATATCCCCCATATTTTCCCATATTTTCTGGGTTTTTGTCTTCCCCACCACTTCCCATATTTTTGCATATTTTCCTGGGAGTCGACGATTAATTGTGTCTGTGTGTTTCTTTCCCTCCTGAAAATCATCGAGAGCAACATTTTGTGACCGAGTGCTGTCGCCGACCCCTCGGCCTGCGAAGTGGAAGCAGAGGAGGGGAAATCAATAATCGACGTCCTGCAGACACCGGCAAATACGTGGAGCTGGTGGTCGTTGTCGCGGTAGCATCTGCCCCATACTTCCGATCTGTCACGTGCGTCGGATCTCTGCGTGGCTGTGGCTAATCATGTGCTGTTGCTGCCGTCGTTTGGGCTGGTTTGCTGCTGGTCAGGTTTCGGTGGCAGTTTGAAGATGCGTGGGTGGGCCTTGTGCAGCAGTGCTTCCTTGAAAGGAATGTCTTGTTGGAGGTTGCGGGTGTGGATGCTGGTGAGATGATGCTCGTGTCGTGCTTGGTGCGAGCGTGCGGCGTCGAAGTGTTCATGGAAGCGCGGGTCCCCGATGTCGTGCGCGAAAATGCGTCCGCGGCTGTTGGTCACGTTGTGCTGCGCGTATAGGGTGTGTGCCCCAGAGTCCGCTAATACCTGGGGTGGAAAGCGCATTTGAAAGGTGGCGTAGGTCTGCGGTGCAAGTCGGTGCATAGGTATTTCTTGTAGCCATCGCTGTGTCAAAATGTCTTCATTGAGGTGGGCAGACGATGGGTATCTTGAGTGTCGGTGGCGCTGGGTATATGGGCAAGGTGGCTCTTGCTGTAGTTGACCGTGCGGTGATGGCCGTCTTGTGCGGCGCTGCAGGTGTGGTTGCGATTGTGTTGCGGATGATGGTGTGTGTAATCGTCCTCTGAGGCGGTGGCTTTTGGGCGATTCGTCTGGCCCGCAGTGGTGGCGGTCTTTTGGCAGGTGGGATGTGTGTAGATGGCGTTGGCGTTGGTCCTGCTGCGGGTCTGTCGTTTGTCGAGTGAGTTGTCGTCGGCGTGTCCCCATCGCTCGAGCTGGGATCAGCTGTGAGCTGCGTGGGTCTGGTGGTGCTGTGAGCTGGAGTCGGATTGTAGATCTTTCGTGGGAGCGCCGCCGCGTCGTCGATGTTGACCGCCCAATCGCACTTCAGTTTGTCGTCGACGTCGCGGCATGCGTCGAGCCATTGTGCTACTTCCTGGATGACCACGATCATGTTGTGATTCAGTGATGCCTGTCTACCTGTCAATAATGTTTGGAAGTGTGTTGGTTGGTGGTGGTTCGTGAGGGTCGAACTGCCGCGTTGTTACGGTAGTGGCTGGCAAATGCATCTATGTCGTTGCCGTAGCTGAATCCAAGCTTGTCGCTTGCGTTTCTTTTTTTGGGGTAAGCATGTGTCGGCATGTAGTTCGTCCTTGAATTGGCGTACTTAGTACCAGTCGTGAGTGGTAGCTGGAAGGTCGTAAGTGGTGGTGTTCCTGAGTCGAATAATAGTGGAGGATGTGGTAAGTTTTGCTGTTGGTCGCGGTGTATGGAAAACTGGTTATTGAACGTATCCATGTACCTGTGCCGTCCTAGTAATAATATATAGCGTCATTTGATACTATGTGCATGTAGGTGTTGGGTCTTTCATGGTATTATACTGCGTGATGCCATCGGTCGTCGTCATGGATGTCGGTGTCAATGTCACTGGCGTGGTGGAAATAGGCTGTCCATCCGTCAGAGCACTGCATGTCGTGACCTTCGTGCGGGGGCAACGATGTGAAGTAACACTCCAATGTGTCTGCTGCTCCGTCTTCTTTCGCCCAGAGGTCGTTGTCGTCCGTGCTGCTGTCGGATTCGATTGTGTCGTAGACTAGTTCAGTTATGTGTGCGCATGGGTTGTGCAGAGGTGTCGGTCGTGGCTGCTGCGGTGGTGCAAGCTGTGTCGGAGGTGTTGGCGTCTGTGCGTCAGATGGCGGTGTGTATTCGTAGCTGGCGCTGGGTCTTGCTATGTCTTGGTCTGCTCTTTTGGGCCTGAAGGTTAGGAATGGTATGCGCTGCTGTGGTGGTGTGATTGGTGTGTGTGTGTGTGTGTGTGTGTGTGTGTGCGTGTGTGGCTTGTGCAAGTTAGTCGCAGTTTGTCTTCGAATACATTTTGCATTCGACCTGAGACGCGCATCTCTGCGAGTTCGCCTTGCTCAAAATTGTAGTGGGGATGGTCTGGTGGGGCGCCCGTGGGTATTTTGGCTCCGTACTTGGCCATGAGGAACCTTGGGGACCCCAATTGACATTGTGGACCGCTTGACTGTGGTTATTTTGGCGAAGGTTGTGGGCGGATGTAGTTGGGGTTGCGTTGTTGGCGAATACAATGCGTGCTGGTGTGTATGTCCGTGATAGGTGTTGGGGGCAAGTGACGGGGCCACATGGGGTTGGTAGACGTCGGTGATAAGCCAGCTCATAGTGCGTTGGTGGTGTGGGTCGCTGGGGTGGGAACTGGTCAACTTTATCTCGTGCCGATCCTGTATATCCGCTCAACAACTGGCATTCGTAATCTGCCGGGTCGTGTAGCTCTACGTGCTCTGGTTGGTGGTGGTGTGCGGAGGGTGGTGGGATGTGTCTGCGCTGCTTCTCCAATATGCATGTAGACCAAGGTGAGTACAGTGTTGATGCGGCGTCTGCTAGGTAATCGGTCAGCGAATGTAGCTCTGAGCCTGTGCGGATGTTGTGTTGTGGTTCGGCCATTGGGCTGAGGAATGTGGCCCCATCCGCATTGGTGAATTTGGTGCGTATGCCGTAGCCCTCGACGGTCTGGAACTCGTATCGTTTGTCGTGCTGCTGGTAGAAGATCTTGTTTAACATCTCTTTGACGTTTTTTCTTCCGTGACGTCTACGTTGAAGAGGGGGCACCTTAGTCGCGCCATGTTGTCGATGTCGTTGTTGAGGTCGTCCCACGACAAGTGGAAGAGCGAGCGGGCGTCGGCGTACTTCATGGTCTGTACTGCCACTATCGTCGAATGGCTGTTGGTCCTTACTGTAGTCGGCCCGTCTGTAGTCTGGGATGTTGGCTGGTCTCTGCGACCAATGCGCTGAGATGTTGGGGTGTGATGAATATATTCTCCACCTGCCTAGGGCCTGTTGGAACCGTTGTTGCAGGAGCGTGAAGGATTGTCGGTTGATGTCGGGTAAATTGGCAATTGTAACATGGGTCTGTCCCTTTGTGCGCGCCCAACCTTTGGCCGTGAATACTGGTACGTGCTCGTATCCCACGTGTAAGGATATGTGCGCGCAATACTTGTCGATCCTTGCGTCGGCCGTGTCGTCTTGTCTGTTTGGCTGTACTTGTGCGCGTAATACCGCCGCCCGCTCCGGCCGCCTGAGGCCCCGCCTTCCTGTGCCCTGTCTCCCTAATTAAAGCTGTGCGTAGCCCGCCTAGCATTTAGCGGAAGAGGTTCGGTCTCGCCCCGCAGATAAAGAATGGTGCGCGTAATACCTGTGCTGAAGCTGGGTTGTGTTGCGTGGGAGCGGCCGTGCGTAGCAGCTCCTGCTGTTCCTTGCGCCACGTCTTGGGTGGTAGTGGTAGTTCGTCGTTGCCGTCGTCTTCATATTGTTCTGTAGTGTCGTCTGCAGTCGGTCTGTAGGGCGCCTGTTGTGCGAACGTGGTGCGAATCTGTCAAGCGATGCGAGCCGCAATCGTTGTAAACTTAGCTGGTTTGAGCATGGCTGCTGCGGTACCTGCTCGGGCGAGTAAGGTACGGGAAGCAATGATGTATGTCTGGTGAATTCTGTGGCCCCTACTTGCGGTATGCCGTTCGGATCCCATTTCACGTGTGAGGCTGGCATAAGTATGGCCTCCCAGGGTCTTACGAGCCCCTACCTGAGATATGCCTTGCGGCTCCCATGCCAAGTATGGGGCACGCGCTGTAGATTGTGTCGTTGTCGTGAAAACTGACGTGGGTCTGGTGCTACGTAGCGTGGTGCTGGACAGTGCTCGTAAGACAAGCAGCGCATGTACGAAACCATGGTTGGAACCAAAATAAGCAGTGGCCATGCAAGCCTTCGGCTCTTTGTTTGGCCGACGTAATCAACGACACACTAAGGTCAAGGCTGTCTTTCGTAGTGTCAGCTATGCTGTAGATGCTGGAAATATTATGTAGCACGTGCCGTGCCCGGGTGTTGGTCACAGAAAAAAAACATTTTCCATGTGGGGGCACACTTGCTGATATCGCATGCGGTGCCGGTTCAGGCGTATGAGAATTGCTGTTCCTTTAATGTGATTGCAATATGAATGTGGGAAGCGTGTGTGCGAGGCACCATGCGTAGCACATCGTATTCCTCAGTGTTGTGTCGATGCCAGTATGATATGTCGAATCAATCGTTATCTATATTTCGGGTGAATTGTGACGGGCATGGTGAATTGTGATTGGCGATAAAAATGTCACATAATCTTTTCAATGGCCTTGCCCTGTTAGGGCGGTCTTTGTCATATGTTACCATTTGCTTTTGTCCTGCCTCCCCCCCCGAAACATGCCCGTGTGGGTCCCCTTGCGATCTATAAGGCTTGTCGTCGGTGCCTCCGTGGAGCTGCTGGTCGTAGTGCTGATCTTTGTTGTGCTTGCTGCGTAGCGTAGTGCTGGACAATGCAATTGTGATTGGCAGCGCCAGATGTGGAGGCCGTGGTTTGAGCCAAACGTCAGCAACGGTGGATGGTTGCCTTGTATATTTCGCTGGGCCAGCGGCGAACATGTCACGTCGATCAGAGAAACACAAACATGGTCCACTGTATGTACGGTCCACGCTGTACTGTAACATCCTCCTCCTCCTCCTCCTCCTCCTCCTCTCCTCTCTCCTCTCTCCTCCTAATGCTGCTGCTGCTCTTCCTCCCCCTCCTCCTCCTTTTCCTCTGCCTCTCCTCCTCCTCCTCCTCCTCCACCTCCTTCTTCTTCTTCTTCTTCTTCTTCTTCTCTTCGCCCTAAGTAGGATGCTGGACCCAGCGCCTCGGGCAGAGGCGGGTGGGAGAACTCAGCCCAAGTGGGGGCCCCAAGTAGAAGGGTCCGGCAGTGGGGCAGGTGCCCCCGCACGTGCCCTGTCCATGGGGGGCCCGTCGCGCAAATTGGCGACACTGTTGGGGGCCCCCATGGAACCTGTGCCTGCCGTGTCGCCTCCTCGATGTCCCGGAAAGTGCCCTGGAACAGCGTCGCCGCCACCCTCCACCTCCCACAATACCTGCCTGGGCCTAACCCATCTCGCCTGCCACATACCCCGCATGGACAAGCGTGCGCACACGCACCCGCACGCACACCAACCACACGACACACACAACACACACACAACACACACGCACAGAACGCGCACACAGGGGCACACGCGCGCGCACACCAAAAAGCAGGGCGCGCGTTTCAACCCACAACAGCGAACCATGAAAAAGTGCGATCCATGATAGAGTTGGCCCACCTAGTAACTAGGAGGGCCGGCGCGCGCGGCTCCTGGAGCGGCGGCGCACGCGCCGCGCGCGCGGCCGCCTCACCCGGCCCGCCGCTGCTGGCGGGGCCCCCAGGCGCGGCGGGGCCGCCCGGGCTGCCGGGGCCCCCGGGCGCGGGGGGGCCTCCCGGGCTAGCAGGGCCCCCCAGCGCGGCGGCGCCGCCCGGGCCAGCGCCGGCAGCGGGGCCCGCCGGCGGGGCGGCGCCGCCCGGGCCAGCGCCGGCGGCGGGGCCCCCGGCGGGCGCGAGGGCTGGGGGCGGCTGCAGAGCGAGAGCAGCCGGACCCGGAGGGGCCGCGCCCTGTGCGTGGCCACCAGCCCACGGCGCGGTCCAGTTCCGGACCGCGTCCATGAGGAGTGCCGCCTGCACCCCCAGGGACCCCGAGAGTGTGATCTTGCCTTGCCGGAGCCAGCAGGACACGCACCCCCCGCCCTCGGCGGGGCGGATGGCCACGCCGATCTTCTGCCCGTGCGAGCCGTGCAGGAAGAAGGCCTGGCCAGAGTGGCGGTGCAGCGGCTGGCCCCAAGGGTGCGTGGCCGCAAGACGCAGGATTTCCACGTCGGTCAGGGCCCGCCCGTCGGCGCGCGGTAGAATGCGCCGCTGCGTGGACTGCCCGCCGCCGCCGGCCGCAGGGGCCCGGCGAGAGCGGCGGGGGGCGCCGCTCGGCGCGGGCGGCAGCTGCCCGCCCAATGCGGGAAGGTCCGTGGGCAACGCAGTGCCTGCAGAGGCGTGCCAAGGCGGCGGCGCACTGGGTGCGCCCGCAGCCGGCGCGGCAGCAGGCAGCATGGGGCCGGGGCCGCCAGGGCCACTCGCAGCGCTTCCACCCGAGCTCGCCGCCGCAGCACCGCCCGAGCTATGGCCCGCGGCGCCCGCAGCCGGCGCCGCGGCAGGCTGCAAGGGCCCGGGGCCACTGGCGCCACTCGCGGCGCCTCCACCCGAGCTCGCCACCGCAGCTCCGCTCGAGCTATAGCTCGCGGCGCCCGCAGCCCAGCGCTGGCCTACGGCGCGGAGAGCAGCAGCGGCACCCTGTGCCGAGCCCCCGTGCACCACCACCAGGGCCTCGGCGGCGACAAGGTCCGGGAAGTCGGCCCCGAGCAGGAGGGCGTGGACCGCCTCCGCCAGGCCCGCCCGGCGCCCCAGCCGCCCGAAGAGGACAGCGGCCGCCGAGGCAGCAGGCGCAGCGTGCCCAGGCGCAGCGGCGGCCAAGGACCGCAGAGCCAAGACGAGATCCGAAGAAAGCACTGCGGATGCACCCGCGAGCCCTTGCACCAAGCCGGCGAAGGGCGGGCCCAAGGGCGCATGAGCAAGCCAACCTACCAAGGTCTCCGCTGGTAGGGAACCGACCGCGACCAGGGGCGCCGGAGAGAAGGCCCAGTTGCTGGCGCTGGGGTGTGAAGGCAGAGTGCTCGCAGCGGCCGCCGCCAGCGATGAGCTGGGAGGCCCCTCGTTATCCGCCGCGTAGCCGCCGGCGTGTGGGGCGCCGGGCGAAGCCGGGGGCGCCGGCGTCAGAGGCGAGCCAGGCGACGCCGAGGACGACGACGAGCTGGACGAGGGTAGAGCATCGGTGTGCAGGAAAGCCCTAAAGACTGGCGGCGGCACGGGGGCCCCCGCCAGCTCGGCCGCTTGATGGCCCGGGGCCATGGCGGACCCGACGGAGAACACTGGGTGGCCTGGGACTGTCTCCGCCTCAGGGTCCACCTGCTCAGGGGCACCAGCGAGAGGCGCAAAGTCCGCCCCGGCATCTGGCCCAACCGGCCCGCTGCTGCTGGATTGGGCCCCGCCGGTGCCCGCCGAAGCCGCCCGCGACGCACTGGAACGCTGGGGGAACGCCTCGAGCAGAAGGGCGCGCCCTTTGGCCTCAGCCTCGAGCTGACGGGCGCGCTGTTTGGCCTCAGCTTCATGTTGGGCCTGGGCTAAGTAAGCGACGCGCTCTAAGTCCGAAAGGGCCGCCCACTCCGCACGGACCAGCCCTTCGCGTGCATGGTTGGTGGCCTGGCCGGCGGCAGGAGCACCCGCGCCCGCCCCCAACCACAACTGATGCAGGCGCCCACTGGCCCGCAACTGAGAACGGAAGAGAGCCAGAGCTTCTTTCTCGTGCGGCACGCGCTTCTGAGCAGCAGTGCAGGGCCCAGGCGCCATGGCCAGGGCGAGTGCGAACAGCAGCTTGGGCGTCATGGGAATGCCGATGTTCTGAGAGCGAGGCGACGAAACACAACAACAACTTGATGGTGAAGCGGCGTGAACCTCCTCCTGCTCCTCCTCCCGTCCTCCTTCTCCTCCTCTTCCTCCTCGTCCTGCTCCCGCTCCCCCTCCTCTTCCTCCTTTCTCCTCTCTCCTCCCTCCTCCTCCTCCTCCTCCTGCCGTTGCTGCTGCTGCTGGTGTGGCATCTAGAACCGAAAGGAGAACGAGAGTGCATATCGGGAGTCGATGGTGACATGGGTGCTGAAACCTTTTTCTCTTAAAGTCTTCCTGTCCCCGAAACCTTTCTTCCGCGGTCTCGGCCATGATCCAGATTGGGACCGCCCAGTCGTGCTTGCGCCCACGCACCTGGCCTGGCCCTCGGGCCATCGAAGCAAGCCGAGGGCAGCGATAAATATGGCTCTAGCAACGGTGTGCGTTGTTCATGCGAGGGAAAGTACAGTCGTCTCTGCGAACTTTCATACAAACAGGAACGTGCTTAATCCCAACAGTCCAAGCCGCCTCCAGACATTTGGGGCTGACGAAGTGATGCTGTATGTTACTCATGAATGTGTTATCACCACGATTGCATTATGGGAGGTGGACGAATGGGAAGGGAGGACCAGATGCAACTGCTGCTGCTGCTGCGGCTGCTGCTCCCACCCTGAAATATAATGGTGCGCGAGCAAACGGGCTAGCGGGTTGACCAGCCAGCCAAGGAAGCACGGGCACAAGTTCAGGACGTATGCGATCATGTCAGTGGTGGCCGCACACAATAGCCGAAATATAATGAGTATCTGCATTGCTCGTCCGGGGTGCCGACGGATCAGTCGATATAGTGGAGACTTTGCCATGGTTGCAAAGAAGAATATGTAATGCTCGCTCTCCACATGCTTGGTCAACTGGAATGTTTTCGATTTCTTGTCGTGGCCTGTTGTCGTGGGAACTGAGTGCGCTTCCAGGGTGCTGTTGAGCTTCGCTGGCGTCGCGCCAGTGCATGTGGTGAACTTGTCCACTCGTTTGGCCTGATCATCAACAGGCCACTCCGTCATGTTTTCATCAGGGATCACGTTCTTCGCCATCTTGATGGCTTCCTTGGGGGCGGCTGCGCTCTCCGCCGCTGCCGCGGGGCTGGCTGTTGCCGCCAGCGCAGGCAGGTGCGGGCCGTCCCGCAGCTGCTGCGTCCTTCTCCGCCATCTGCTGAAGCATGGTGCGCATGGCGTTGATCATCTTCAAGTTCGTCTCTGGAGAGGTGCCTTGGTGCTAGGAGATCTCCTCAATGTCCTCGGTGTTGGTATTCACTGGTTGCTTCTTCCAAGCCTAATGCTTTGGCTATATGTTTCTGTATCTTTCTTGAGATCTCCATGTCGCTGCTCACGGGGTTCACCATGTCAACTTCGTTGGTTTCGTCGTCTGAATTGAGGTCATCCGCTGTCGAGTCTTTCATCCTGGCATTCATCGTCTTCGTGTGCTCGGTCGTCCAGCTGTCCCTTGGTTGTTGCCAGTCTTGTTCTTCTGGTAGACCTTGCGAGCCCTTCTGCAGTCGGTGCTTGATGCTGAGCTCGCTGAGGTACTCGTCGCACTTGATGCTGTAGTGTTGGAGTCGTTCTTCTTGAGGCTTCAATTTCCCACCAACTTCAATAAACTGAATGGTGCTCCCCTCTCTTTTTCTTCTTCTTCTTCTGCCTATCTTTCTTTTAGCGGTACTTGTCGTCGCGGTTGCCGCCGAAGCCGAGGATGTCGCTGATGATCTCCGCGATCATCTGGCGGTTTCTGCGGGCCTGCTCCCCCCTCTGCTTCTTCTCCTCGCGGCTCCAGATGACCTCAGCCGTGCCACCTGCGCTGTTGGGGGTGCTGTCGGTGCCAGTCGGCATTGCCCTCGGCCGCCCTTGCCCTCGCCTCCGCCGCCATATCCCCTGCCGCTTCCCTTGGGCTCGCTGTGCCGGTAGTTCTCGCGGCCGCGGCCCTGCGCCGGCCTGTCGCGGGCAGCTGCTCTTGGGGTTCGCCGTTGGCACTGGGCGCGCGGGGCTTGCCCGGGGGGCTTGGGCCGAGGCTCGCTGCAGAAGGGCGGGGTACCAGTGTGGACTCTAAGGGTGCAGCTAGGCCTTCGAATGCACGTCTCCTCCAACGACCTTCTCCTCCAGGGATGCCCCCCGGAAGCCTAGTGTGCGCGTCGTGCTGCGGGCGACGCGTTCGGCGGGTGGCAGCGATGCGGGTCGACGCGTGTCTTCGCGGGCGGGCAGCGCGGGCTTTTCCCGAGGGCTGCGCGGGCCATCTCAAGGACAAGGCCTCGCGTGTGATATCTGCAGAGGCTGTCTGGGCTCTGAGCGGGCTCGGTTCAGACATGACGTCGAGGGCAATGATTCGTTCCGATCGCCTGGCGTGGGAGAAGAACTGGGGGGCGGTTTTGGGGCGGGGAAGAATGCGTGGAAACCTGGCGCACGTCGAGGCGCGCGTTTCTCCGCGAGAGACGTCGTGGTTCGCAGCAGTTGCATGCGACTCAAATGGGAGGGGTCTACAATGGGGGTGCCGATCCCGGGGCGGCCCACGCCCGCGCGCTGGGGCAACGTGACTGGGGGGGGCGCCCCGGGAGGAAACTTACCCCCTTCAAAAGTGAAACCAAAGTCCTTCGGAAAGAGGCGGCGCGAGGACCTGCGTGGGCAGGCAGAGCAGAGAAGGCGAGACGTGGTGATATAATCGTCAACATCGAGGGGCCTGGATGGGCCGTTCAGTAAGGATCTGTCTTCGCTGGAGGCCAACGTGCGCTGCGCGAGGTCTGTCTATGCGTAGCTGGCTCGCGCAACTGCCCAAATCGGCCAGAGTCGAAGGCTCGGACAACGGGGCCCCCATGGCCTAGCCCTGGAATCTCTCGAAGATGGCGTTGCCAACGGATAAGAAAAGATCATGCTTGACATATTCGGTGGCTTTGTTGATGTCCGTGAACGAGAATCTGTCGGTTCCCTGGCAAACGGGTCCTTTGGGGTGAGGAGGTAACCTGATGCTTTCCTGTCTCTCTTCAATGCATTGCTGGTTGTGCCGCGTCTGTTCGTTGTTCGGTCCAGGTGTTATAAATGCATCTACTTCCTCGCGCAAAAACGAGCATCTGTTAAGGGCTGTTACGCGTCGGCCTTGCACACATGGTATCATTCTTTGGGCGCCGCACCTGCAATTTAAGCCAACCAACCTGGGCGCTTTCGATCTGATGGGTCTGGGCACTTTATTGGATGCCCGCGTGCTCCATGAAATGCCGCCGCTAAGTTTGAATTTTGAACAAACCGAATCGCTCTTGCAGTCTGCCTGAACAAAAACATGCGTTGTCCTGACACCGCTAACGATTCCTCGCACATGTGCGCGCTGTTTGGGGCAAGTAAGTGCGCGGCAAGGACGTGGGCCATATTTCCCCGTGGATGTGCTGCGTTTTTTTTTTTTTTTTTTTTTTTTTTTTTTTTTTTTTTTTTTTTTTTTTTTTTTTTTTTTTTGTTTTTTTTTTTTTTGAGGGGGGGGGGGGGGGGGGGGGGGGTGGGGGGCCCAGCGGGGTGACGCCCTACGGGGATTCAGATTGGACCTCGCCATTCCTGGGGGGCTGCGATCTGTGAAACTGTCGCCACGGGGCCCAGCGGAGTGACGCCCTACGGGGATTCAGATTAGACCTCGCCATCCCTGGGGGGCTGCGATCTGTGAAACTGTCGCCACTTTCGAAGGCTGCGTGGGGGGCCCAGCGGAGTGACGCCCTACGGGGATACAGATTAGACCTCGCCATCCCTGGGGGGCTGCGATCTGTGAAACTGTCGCCACTTTCGAAGGCTGCTGGGGGGCCAGCGGAGTGACGTCCTACGGGGACTCAGATTAGACCTCGCCAGCGCTGGGGGGCTACGATCTGTGAAACTGTCGCCACTTTCGAGGGCTGCTGTGGGGCCCATGAAACTGTCGCCACTTTCGAGACCTGCTGCGGGGTCCAGCATAGTGACGTCCTACGCGGACGCAGATTGGACCCGTCATTCTACTTCGATTATCCCGCATCTGCGATCGACTGTATGTGTGCGAGGAACTAGACATGGAGTGGTCTGGCACTGACTGACGTCAAATCGTTGTGTGCCAGTGTCTCCTGGGGTGTTGCCTGATGTGGATGCAGCTCGTCGGCGCTGCGACTCGAGCTGGCGGTCGTCCTTCGGGCCCGCAGAAACATCTGCTGAGCTCGATGAGCTAGGGGAACTACAGGAAAGAAGTGCAGGAAACGGAGGCCGGTCATGCACTCGCCGATACCTCGTTGCTCTGTCATCGTCTTTGCTGTTGCATGATCCTTATCTGGCCTGCCGGCGCCGCGGCTCGAGCTGGCGGTCGCCCTTCGGGCCCGCGGGAACATCTTCTGAGACAAGTGGACGCCGCCGCCTTACTTGCAGGCAGCGCATTGCATTCGCGGACAGCAGCATGGCAGACCGCAGTGAGATCCTCAGTCGCGTGGTGTTGCCAAGCCTGGTGGAGACGCGCGTGATCGACCTGAAGTCCCAATCGCGCGTGCACTGTACCTGCGTGGCGTTCAGGCACGCGCGTGATGCTGCTCGCTCCGCGTTCAACCAGTACGTCGCCAGTGCAACTTTGGACGATGGACAACCGATTGATGATGCGCGACCCCGGCCTTGAGTTTCTTTCCCGCGGGCCGCCCGCAGACCTGGCGGCGCGCCTGCGGCGTTCAGCTCCCGCGCTGAAATGTGCGGGAAGGAGGCGGAGAAGCTAGCGGGCGAGCTACGCCTCGCTCGTTCCTTGCACTCTAAACAAGTTTTATCATGTGGAACTCTGCGACGACATGGCGCAGGCAGCGCTGCGGGTTTAGCTCGCACTTGAAAAACGCGGCAGTCTTCTGTCTCCTCCCGCCACTTTCATCGTCGTCCTATTCCCCGCCTCACCTTCTCCATGCATGCTGCTGCTTCCGCGATGGCCTTTCGCCCCCCCCCGCCCTCCATTCCATCCCTCTCCTGCCCCTCGTTCCCGTGCCCGTTCTTCTTCGATCCTGGGGCCTCAAGCCTCGTTTTTTCGATCGTCGTCCTGTGGATCGTGCGGCGCGTGCGCATCCCATGTAGCTTCCACAGCAAATCGCCGCGTCTACACTGTCGTTGTTCCTGCTAATGTTGGCATACTCCTCTTGCCATTTGATGCGCGTGGGTTGGGTGCGTCGCAGGGCATTTTTTTTTTTGGGGGGGGGGCGTTGCCCGCCGCTGTTTTCTTTTTATCGCGCCAACATTTTGGCGCAAATGGCTCATCGCTCTTCCGTTGCAATTTTGCCGGGTGTTTTCGATGCAGGTCTGTCTATAATTATCGTGCGATGTATCTTGCATGATCGTGTTCCCCAAGATCCGGAGAGATGCCAGCCGTCGCGCTCCTGTCCTGCGACGGGGGTCCTTATCCATGCCGACCTATGCCGCTGATGGGGGGGGGGGGGGGGGGGATGCGCGTGGACGCCCGCGCGCTCTGGCTAGGGGCCCCTCCAGCGCAGACGCATGGGGCAGCGTGATACTCGCAAAATCCAACCAGCAACTCTACCTTTAAGCACTGTGATGTCTGGGATTTGTCTGGGAATGGGGCAACGCATTGGTCTGTCTAGTATATGGGCTCGCTGTATCACGGGCAGCCTGGCTGTGCATCCTGGTTATGGCCCGGGAGTATCTGCGCAGCAGGCGATCGCAGCTGCGAACCTCCCGCAAATACTTTATACACGAAGTGCTTGACTCTTGTGAGGGCGGCTGCATGGTCCTGTGATGCGCGGTCGCCGCGCGGCGCGACATGATGCTCCCTGCTTGCCTGAATTCCCCCACCTTCGACTGTGCAATTGCTTGCTGGGTTGAGGGGGGTGGCAAGCATGGGGGCCAGAACGGAATGCAAGAGCGCGGGGGGCCTGCGAGTCTCCGCGTCTTCCTATAGTCCAATCTCGCGCCGTGCTGGCCCGAGAGAAGTGCCATCCAATGCTCGCGCCTACGTGCGTGCATGAGGGCGGGGGTGCGATATTTGGACAGGCGGTATTTCTGCCTACGTGCACGCACAGGGTCTTGGAACGATGTGTATTGATCATGGAAACGGGCGCGTAGTGCTGGTTTGTCTCGAATGCCGGCAAGGACGTTGAAGTCGCGTTCTCGCCCCGCTGTCTTGCGCGCTCTAAGAGGGTGCGGCCTGGCCGCGCGTTTTCTCATTTTATCCTTCTTCGGGGGGGGCTGCTGAGTGGGTGGGCGGGGCAGCGCAATGCAGAGGGCCTCGATGCGTTGGATTTTCGCCTCGGGGCCAAACGCAATAGGGGGCGCGCATATTGACCATGGACCTGTACTTCCCCAGGTTTTGTACCTTGGTCGAAGCCTCTGTGACCCTCTTCTCCGAAAAGACGATTCATCGTGTTCCCTGAAACGGGCCACCACTCCGTGCCATGGGGACTTGTTAACATGACGATTCGCCTCTGCCTTGCCCGCGTACCAGCAAGGTGCCCCACGGGAGAAACCAATGCACAGGCTAGATTTAAGCGATCGGTCATGTTTTGGGTACCAGGTAAAAGGTGTGCACTTGTGTGCTGTATGAAGTCTAGAACGGCGCGCGAAAGCTCTGAAGTCACGTCGTAGATTGAAAGGCTGGCTTGCATGCCTGCAACATGACACGTGTAATGGTTTTTCCCATGCGGGTTTGTGAGGAACCGCGTGAGTGCAATCAAGTGCTGTGAATCCGTTCCATGCACACTTCTTCGACCGACCTTTTGCAAACCACGCTGACATGGCGCACCTCATGTCTCGTATATTATGATGTGCGTGCGGGCATATGAACCCATCTTTGGCCGATTACAAAGCCCAAGGAGTGATCCTTCTACGTCATCTTTCAAGGTTGGCATCCTTGGGGATGTCAAGGTGCTTGCGGGTGGCTGCCATGAGGGCAAGGCCTTTGAGCGCTTGGATCTTTTCTGTCCAGCGCGTCTGTGGCAGAGAGGGAAGGATGCGATGTGCACGGCGCGCGGCAGGCTCCCATTCTTTGGAGGAGCTGCCATCGCTCGTATGGATATGCTCGTACTAGTGCGTGTGCTGTAGCTCTCAACCACCCCCCGCCCGTATGAACGAAGCTGGGGGTGTGTTGCTGGTCTGACAGCTCGAATCGGAAAGAGGAAACGATGGGTGCGGGGACCTCTTTCCCGTAAGGTCCCCCTGACCTCGAAGCCCTTCTTCTGCGGCCTCGGCCATGAACGGGATTGGGGCCGTGCAGTCCACACCAGGCCCGACCCTCAGTCCATCCAAGCAAACCGAAGGCAACGAACGAGATGCCTGTAGCAAACGTGTACGGTGCACATGTGGGGGAAATCGCAATCGTCTCTGCGGGCTTACATACGGTAAAAACTGTTCCGTGTATCGTCGCAACGGCTGCAGCATGATAGCCTCCTCCTCCTCCTCCTCCTCCTCCTCCTCTTCCTTTCTCCTGTTTCCTGCCCCCTCTCCTCTCCTCTCATCTCCTCTCCTCTCCTCTCCTCTCTCTTCTCTCCTCTCCTCTCCTCTCCTCCTCCTCTCCTCCTCCTCCTCCTCCTCTCCTCCCTCCTCCTCCTCCTCCTCTCCTCTTTCCCTCCACCTCCTGCCGCCTCTCTCCTCCTCTCCTCCTCCTCTCCTCTCTCCTCCTCCCTCCTCCTCCTCCTCCACTTCCACTTCCACTTCCGCCGCCTCCTCCTCCTTCTCCTTCTCCTCTCTCCTCCGTCCTCCTCCTCCTCTCCTCCTCCTCCTCCTCCCTCCTCCTCCCCTCCTCCTCCTCCTCCTCCTCCTCGTCTCGTCCTCATCCTCGTCCTCGTCCTCGTCCTCGTCCTCGTCTCGTCCTCGTCCTCGTCCTCGTCTCCTCCTCCTCCTCCTCCTCCCCCCTCCTCCTTCCCCTTCCTCCTACTCTCCCTCCTGCGGCTGTTGCTGCTGCTGCTGCTGCTCCTCCTCCTCCTTCTCCCCCTCTTTTAGCTCATCCTCATCTCTACACTTGCTCAATCGGAGTGCCCTGTCTATCTCACCTGAAGCTGCCCAGAAGATCTCCTGCCCCCAACCGCGTCCTGTTTCCCCACGCGGGCTTGAACCGAACAGCTCTTCCCTTTGTGCTTTAGATTCCGATGGTTTTCGATGTTTCAAGAACGGTGCTCTCGCTCCAGCGCGGGCGTCGGTTTTGAATCGGCCCTGTGCTCCCGTCGTTCACACTTGTGCCCTCGCCCCAACGGGGGCCGCTTTTTCTGGATCCCACAGGTCTCGCTGGTCTCGCAGGCCCCACAGGACCCACAGGTGCCGCAGGTCGTCACGCAAATCCAGCAAGTCTGACAAGTTCCGCAGGTCCAATGCGTGTCGTACGTCTCGCAAGTCCCACACGTCACACACGTCCCGCAAGTCTCGCAGGTCTCACAGATCCCATAGTTCCCGCAATCCCCACATATTCCGCAGGTCCCACAGGTGTCGCTGGTCTCACAGGCCCCAGAGGCCCCAGCGGTCCCCCAGGTCGCACAGGTCCCACGAGTCCCGCAAGTTCCACAAATCCCACACATCCGCAGTTCCCACCTGCCCCACACGTCCCACAGGCCGCAAAAATCCCACAGGTTCCACAGCTCCCACACAGCACACATATCCCACAGTTCCTACCTGCCCCACAGGTCACCCTTGCTGCTGTTATGTCGGCTATGACACGCGCCCGCGGGTAGAGAGAGCACCTCGGCGCTGTGGGAGGGGATGGGAGGGAAGGATCGGATGTCAGATGTGGCGCGAGCTCACCTAGCTTGCCTCTCTCCTCTCTCCTCTCTTCTATCCTCCTGCTCCTCCTCCTCGCCTCCCTTCTACAATTCTGCCCGCGGGGGTAAGGCTATTGGGCCCGCGCCGACCTGCGAAGAGGGGGAACCCTGGGGCGGGGTGGTGTAGGGCAGCATCATCGATGTGCGCTGGGCTTCCCCCGCCTCCCCTCGCTGGGACAACATTCGCGACAAGAGGTTATGGGCGATTTTCGGCTTCGGGGGGTCCTCGCTGGTCCCGGGGACCGTCAACAAAACTGCCCAGGGCGAAAAGCTGGTCCCAGGGAAGGGGTCCAGATTTCTGGGGGTCGACGTTGAAACAAATCACGACTTCGGAGTTCCAGGGGCATGGCAGCCATGGCAGCGTCAGCGATGTATGGTGGGCTTCGACGCCTTCGACGCGACAAGGGGGTGGGGGCAGGCCAGTGGCCAGACCCATCCCGACAGAAATCCCAATAAATCTGCGGAGTAACCTCTCCGTCATCATGCTCCGCGCCTCCCGCGAGACTCCTTCAAGCATCGTCTTCGTCCTCGTCGTCGTCCTCCTGCTCCTCCTCGTCTTCCTCCTCCAAACTGGCCCCTCTCCCTCCTGCTTTCTCATTCCGCCCCTCACCCTGTGCTCCTCATTCCCGTCCTTCTTCCCGCCACCTGCTATTTGCAACTCTAGCGTTGAAGGGCCCGCCGTGGAAACGAAGCGAAGTCTACGGGCAAAACGGAGACCAATGCAAGAGCAGTGCGGCAAGCCGCCCCCTTCCAGTAGTTCAGCGATAACAACCTCAGCTGCGAATCGATCGACTCCTGCTCCCCGTGCCCTCGTCCACCCGCTCCCCGGCACTCCTCCTCCTCCTCCTCCTCCTCCTCCTCCTCCTCCTCCTCCTCTTCCTCCTCCTCCTCCAGCACCTCCTCCTCGACCCCCCCTTCCCCTCCGCCACCTCGATGTCTCCCTTACCATGCTGCTGCTGCTCCTCCGTCGCCTGCTCCTCCCCTTCCTCCTGCTCCTCATCCTCGTCTTCCTCTTACGTGCTCCTTTGCGCACTTTTTCGTCCCGCAGCCTTGCCAGGTTCGGATCTCGTCGGCGTACCCCGGCGACACGGTGAGAATACGGTCGCAGCAGATGATGCCCGCCTCCAGGGGATGATTTTCGGTGTGTGGCGGGGTCGCGAACGGGGAATAGCATGGGCATGGTTGGGGCTATCTTCCACGAGTGCAACACCAGTGGCCGCAATCCCTTCGCCAACCACTTGGGTCATTCAGCGTGTGGGATCTTGCCTCTCCTCGAACCCCTCCCGAAGGGACTCGGTCCAGCCGGTTTGGAGGGAGGCGGGGGTCTTGGGGACAAGAGTGCCATCGGCGCCAGCAGGGTGCCGATGGCCTTGGTCCTGCTCCAGGACAGGCTCCGACAGCTTCGATATGGCATCCGCAACCGTCCAACCTACCTTGCCATGTGTTCCGCGTGGCCCCACATGACCCCCCAACCCCCCACTGTGGTCTCAAAGCAGGTATGGGGAACCTGCAACATGTCTTTACAAATCGTGTGGACGACTCTGGCGAAGGCCCTGACAAGCAAACGTTGCCCCACTTCCTTCCGAAAACTGCCGTTTCAGCACGTTCGTTCGTTTCTGACATGTCTCTAAACGTCCAAGACTGCCGCGGGGGCGACCCGAGGCAGGCGAGGAGGCCCCCAGAAGGGCCCCAGGACAACCCAAGGTGGCCCCAAGACGGCCCAAGAGGCGCCGAAGACGGCCCACGAGGGCCTCGAAAGGGCCCCCCAAATGTCCAAACGACCCCCCTTGAGGGTCTCAGGCGGCCCCCAAACGGCTTCAAACTACCTTCAAGAGAGGGGGTGGGGCGATAGGTGAAAGGTTCCTCGGAGGTGAAAACAAATCTTCGCGCTCTCGGGGCCCTTGGTGCCTGTCTTCTGGGCTGCGCTGTCGTAGGATCGACGGTTGACGATCGAAGATCGATGGGGAACACGAGAACACGATGAATGCCACAGTCCTCGGGCCAACGAAACATAAACACTGCGCTGCCAAGGAGCCCTACATACTTATTGTTAGGGCCCGCGTGGCCTTTCCATTTTGTACCCTGCTGTGCTCAAATTTGCCATTGGCATTGCCCCGGGTGCGCCAGGATATGTGCCATACATCGAACGTCTTGGATCTGGGTCCACAACCGCGGGGCCAGCCTCATCAACTCGCCGAACCTTCGCTGGCGCCAAGCCATCGTCAGCCCTCTCCTCTCCTGGCGAATCAGCAGAATCATCTCGTGGAAACCCACCGAAGAAGTGTTCAGCGAGCACCTCGCCAAACACTGCGTCGTGACATCGTCGGCGGATCGTTGACGCAGCAGCTCATTGTACCTGGTGAGGAGTCTCTCAGGCCATCACTTTAGAAACTGTGTGGTGAGAATTTTATGCGCTGCGTACCAAGCCGTTCCCATGCCTGACAACGTACCCACGCAAACCATCTATGTCTATCTCCGCGCCCAGCTCTAGCATTGAGTCCTTGAGCTGCTCGCGCGGCGGTGGCACCGCGGACATGGCACCCTCGGGCGCCATGACGGGCACCGCACCTTTAATGGAAAACTGCCGGCGCTAGCACGCCTGCGTGCAAACCCGAACGGTCTGACCCCGCACGAACCAGCATGGTTGCAGATCTGGATGACTATCGAAAAAAGATACCGGGAAACAACAACCCAATCAAAGTCTTTTTAGGGCTATAGGGCTATAGGGCGATGGGGCTATGGAATTATAGGGCTATAGGGTCATAGGGCTGTACGTCTATGGGGCTATTGGACTATATGGCTATAAGGTTGTAGGGCTATAGGGCTATCGGGCTCTGGGGCTATGGGACTCTTGGGCCATAGGGAGTCTATAGGGCTATGGGACTCTAGGACCATAGGGCTATAGGGCTCTTGGAATATAGGGCTATGGGGCTGTAGCGCTATAGAACTATAGGGCTACAGAGCAGTAGGGCTCTAGGGCTCTGGGGCTATGGGGCTGTAAAGCTATAGGGATACAGGGCTATCGGGCTATAGGGCTATGGGGCAAAAGGGCTATCGGGATATAGGGCAAGAGGGATATAGGGGTATATGGCAAGAGGGCAGTCGGGCCATAGGGCTACAAGGCTATAGAGCAACAGGGCTCTAGGGATCTAGGACTCTAGGCCAAAAAGGCTTTAAGGCAGCAGGGCTATAAGGCTATAAGGCAAAAGGGCTATAGGGCCATTGGGCTAGGGGGCTAAAAGGCTACAGGGCCTTTGGGCTGTAGGGCTATAGTGCTATAGGACTGTAGGGCTATAAAGCACCCGGGCACCTGGGCACCCGGGCGGGCCACGGAAATCGGTGACACACCTCACCTAATCATATACATCCGCGAGGATCCTTACAGAGACAAGCTCTGATTGAGGAATCACACGCCTCGCTTGCGTACCCTTGTGCCCTCGAAAAAGTGCCACGTCGGCTACGCCCTGGGCGACTGGCACGGATACAGATCCTACCCCCTGCGCGCCCCCTCTGGCCTCGCCAAGGTGCCACGCTTGCTACGCAATGGACGACTGGCACGGATAGAGACCACCCTGTGCGTACCCCCCACGGTGTCAAAAAAGTGCCACGCATGCTCTTCGTTGGACGACCGGCACGGATAACGACTGCGCTAAGGGACCACCCCTGCGCACCCCCTGTGGCGTCGAGACAGAGCCGCGCCTGCTATGCCCTGGACGACCGGCGCGGGTAGCGGCTACGCTCAGAGACCCCCCCTGCGCACCTCCTATCGTTTCGAGACAGTGTCACGCCTGCTATGCCCCGAGCGATTGTCACAGAGAACGACCGCGCTCAGAAACCACCCCTTGCGCACCCCGTAGGGTGTCGAGAAAGTGCCGCGCCTGCTATGCCTTGGACAATCAACACGGATAACGACCGCGCTCAGCGACCACTCCCTACGCACCGTTTGATGGTGTCAAGAAACTGCTACGCCTGTGATGCCCTTGACGACCGGCATGGATAGGCGGCCGCGTTCAGAAACCACCCCCTGCGCACCCCTTGCGGCATCGAGAGAATGCCGCGCGACGACAGGCAAGGATAACGGCCGCGTTCAGAGACGACCCCGTTCGCGCACTCTCTATGGTGTCGAGAAAGTATCACGCCTGCTATGCCTGGACGACCAGCCCAGATAGCGGCCGCGCTCAGCGACCACCCCCTGCGCACCCTCAGTGGTGTCGAGAAAATGCCACCCCTGCTATGCCCTGGACGACTGGCACTGATAATGGCCGCTCTCAGAGGCCACCCCTTGCGCACCCCCTATGCTGTCAAGACATGGCGCGCCTGCGATGCCCTGGAAGACCGGCATGGCCATCGGCCGCGCTCAGGGACCTCCCTGTGCTCATCCCCCATGGTGTCCAGAAAGTGCCACGCCTGCTATTGCCCTGAACGACCAGCACGGATAGCAGCCGCGCTTAAAGACCAGCCCGGTGCGCACCCTCTGGTGTCGAGAAAATATCACGCCTGCTATCGCCTGGATGATCGGCACGGATAGCGGCCGCGCTCAGGGACCACCCCCTGGCACCCCCTATGGTGTCGAGAAACTGCCGCGCCTGCCACGTCCTGCGAATCCTACGCCTATGTCTTGTGTGGGGTGCGTGTCATGCGAATGCCTAGGTCTGCGTCTGCGTGTCTTGTGTAGGTATGTGTCTGACGTGTGTGTGTGTGTGTTTTGTGTGTGGACGTATCTCAATGTGGGTGCAGTGCTCGTGTTGCGTGCGTTTGGCTGTGCGTGGACGCGTCTCTCATGCGAAAGTCGCGTATGCGTTGCATGCGTCTGGTGCGTGTGATGCGTGGGGAGGAGGAGGATAAGGATGAGAAAGAGGAATATGAGTGCGGATGTATAGAAACGCGTGTCTCATGTAGGTGCCGTGTCTGCGGTGTGCGCGGGTGGGAGGAGGAACGAAGATGAGGAGAGGTGAGGGGAGGTGCGGGTGAGACGCGGGTGCGACGCGGGTAGGAAGAGAACAATAAATCCACGAAATCTGTGGGGAACCAGTTGGTCGGAAGAGTCGGAGGGCAGAGGGGGGGAGCACAGAAGGAGGGAGGGGAGAGGAGGAGAAGGAGGAGAAGAAAGAGGAGGAATAGGATCACACTAGCAAAAGGGTCATAATTACACCAGCCCTCTGGGCGTAGGTGGTCTAGGGAGGCTCCTCTTCCAGCCCCCTTCTTTCCCTTCGGGGACGGGTGTATCACTGTTCCCTATTGATATACACCCCCTCCCCTCGGCGACAGGAGGCCAACCAGGAACCATGATCACCCCCCGCCACCATCCTTGTCCCAAAACAATATAAGCGTGGCGAAAGACCCAACCATATGCAGTTGTGAAAGCCGTCTTCGTGAGTAACGCATTCGGTGGAGGGCCCTAGTGGGGCCACGAAGTGCTGTCCTGGGCGGGGGGGGGGGGGGGGCGCATGTGAGTACAGCCACTGGGGCTTTCGGTGGAGCTCCCCATGGGGCCACGAAGCGCTGTCCTGGGCGGGGGAGATGCATGCGAGTGCAACCACTGGGGCCTGCGGTGGAGCTCCCTTTGGGGCCGCGAAGCGCTGTGCTGGGTGGGGGATGCGCATGCGAACATGGCCAGTGGGGCCTGAGGTGGAGCTCCTTATGGGGCCACGAACCGCTGTCGTGGGCGGGGGAGACGCATTCGAACACCGCTACTGGGGCCTTAGGTGGGGCTCCCTTTGGGGCCGCGAAGCGCTGTGCTGGGTGGGGGAGGCGCATGCGAACACAGCCGCTGGGGTCTTCGGTGGAGATCCCTACGGGGCCACGAAACGCTGTTCTAGGTGGGGGAGACGCATGTGAACACCGCCACTGGGGCTTTAGGTGGGGCTCCCTGTGGGGCCACGAAGCGCTGTATTGTGTGGGGGAGACGCATGCGAACACCGCCACTGTGGCCTTAGGTGGAGCTCCAGATGGGGCCATGATGATGCTGCTGCTGATGATGATACTGTTGATGCTGATGGTAATAATGATAATGATGATGACGGTGGCGACGAGGAGGGCAGAGGCAAGGAGGGGGAGGAGGGAGGAGGAACGATTGAATGAAGGAACAAAGGAACGCGGGGCAGTGTTTCTTCAAAGCTAGGGCCCAACAGCACAGGAAGGTTGGGAACAGCGCGATCTCAGCCTCCACATTTGGGGCATGCGTGGCCAATCCGATGTCCCCCCACCCCTGTCAAGAAACAATGCCGAATAAATTTTGGGGCAAAAAGCTTGAATCATGTTCGTGAGGCCCGCGAACACTTTGTGTTGTTTTTGACAGGGACGGCGGGGGTCGTGGCGCGTGGCCTGCTGTGCGCATGCCCGCCAGACACAATGATGGGGATTGGTCTTCGACAGCGATGGTGGGGGCCGACATGTTTCCCCATGTGTGTTGTCACGTGCGCAGGCGCACCTGGCGCACTCTGCATGTGCCCCGAACGTGGCGCACCTGGCGCGGCTGGAGTGTGCGGCACACCTGGCGCACTCGGAGCACGTGGCGCATCTGGCGCACCAGGCGTGCCTGGCACGCTCGGGCCCCAGGGGTGCCTGGCGTGCGTGGCGCCCCTGGCACGCGTGGCGCACCTCGCCCCAGCGTCGCGCACCTGGGGTCGGCTTTGGTTCCCAGTAGCTGTCCATCCAACGACGACCGCTGAACATGCTCAGGCTCGGGTGTTACTTCTGTGTTGGGAGGGCGGGTGGGAGTGAGCTAGACAGCTTGCGGGCGAGTGGGTACTCCAGATTTCGTAATAAAAGGGAGGGGGTCTGGACCCTCCAAGACAAGCCATTTCAGACCCCCCCTCGTGGGAGAACCCTCCAAAACATCGTCCCCAGACCACCCCAGGCCCTCCAAGATAGCCTGGAAGAGACCCCCTCCCGAAATGAGACCCCCCTCCCTTTATTACGAAATCTGGAGTAGCTTGATCCCTCACCCCACCCCCTCCTCTGGACCTGGATGGGGGGGGCGGCGAGGCGTTGGAGCGTCCAAGATGGCCCAAGACGGCTCCAAGAGAGCCCCTGAGAGTCCAAGATGAGCTCCAAGATGGCTCACGATAGCGCGCGATGCCTCAAGATGGTTTCCAATCTGATTTCAAGAAGCCCCAAGAACGTTCCAAGACTGCTCCAAGATGCTTCCGAGACCTCCAAGGAGGCCCCCAAGAAGCCAAACTCCTTCAAACACCAAAAGAAAATCAATGATTTTTGCTTTCTCGCCTTTTCGCTTTTGATGGCCATCCGAAGCCTCAATGTGCATCCAAAATGGCCCAGTAGAGCCCCAGGAGAGGCCCAAGAGAGCCCCAGGACGGCCCCAAGAGCGATCCAAGAGGGGTCCAGGAGGCGATTGTCGGTGCTCCCAAGGGGGGAGGCAAATTGAAGCTCACCTTTTTGTGATCGATGTCCTCCAAGATGGCCTTAACAGCGTCCCTAAAGCTCCCAAGAGCGGCCCAGGAGGGCCCCAAGAGGCGCGCAGACAGCCCGAAGAGGCCTCCAAGAGGCTCCCGAGAGACCCCATACGAGGCCTCAAGAGGATCCCCGAAGTACCCAACTCTCCCTCCTTCTCCTCCTTCTCGTCCTCCTCGTCCTCGCCCTACTCCGCCTCCTCCTCCTCCTCCTCCTCCTCCTCCTCCTCCTCCTACTTTGACGACGACGATTCCTCCTCCATCCTCCCCCTCCTGCGGTATATGACGGCGTCCCCCGCCCTTTAATTCTTCTGCATGCTACCCCACTTCTCGTATCATCTCAACTCTCCTGGGCATCGTTTCTGGATGGGCTGGTGGGGATATGTGAAACGTCAACAGTAGCAACGCGTTCATCGATTACAGTTGACCAAGTCCCACCAGCCCTCTGGGCGGAGGTGGTCTACGGCGTTTCCTCTGGTAGCTTTCCAGAAACCCCTCTCCCTACCCTCTCCCCTGGACGTCGCCGCACCCCCTACAATATTCTGCACAGGAGGGGTGCAAAGATTCCGCGCTGACCTTGCAATACCCTGCAATGCCTTGGAAAACGACCCTGCAAACCAAACCCCTGCAGTACCATGCAATACCTTGCAAACCACCCTGAAATATCCTGCAAAACGACCGCGCACCCTCTGGGTGGAGGAGGTCAGAAGCGGTTCCTCCGCACGCTTTCTAATCCCCGAGCCCGCTGGGCGTGAGTGGTCTAGCAAATTGCCTCTTCCAACTCCCCTGCTTCGCCTTCGGGGAGGGACTTATCATTGTTTCCCACGAGAGTGATACCAGAGAAAAACCCCAATCAGGGCTATAGGGCTAGGGGGCTATAGGGCTATTGAGCTATAGGGCTTTAGAACTATAGGGCTATAGAATTGTACGGCTATAGGGCTATTGGGCTATAGGGCTATAAGGCTTAGGGCTATAGGGCACCCCCGGGCACCCCCGGGCATGCCCGGACATGCCTGGGCACCTGGGCACCCGGGCACCCCCGGGCACCCGGGCGTGCAGCGAAAATCGGCGACAAACCTAACCTAACCATATGAATCCGCTAGGACCCCGACAGAGACAAGCTCTGATTGGGGAATAAACACCCCCTCCCTGGCCCGACTGGCAGCCAATCTGGACCCATAACGACACCCATGGCAACACCCCCCACAACATCCCTGTCAAAAACCATACAACATAAACTTTGCTTCTGGAGCCTGGAGCATGCGCGGGCATCCCACGACCAATTAGCATGGGGTCTTGACAAGGACGGCGGCGGTGCCGGCACATTGTTCGCCGCGCGCACACCCGCACACAACAAACCCGCCGTCACTGTGTATGGTTTTTGACAGGAACGGTGGGAGGGTCGACATATTACCCAATGTGGCGCACCTGGTCCGCGTGGCGCAGCTGGCATGTGCGGCCCATCTCGCGGGCTTCGCGCACCTGGCTGGCGTCTGCATTGGTTCCCGATAGCAGTCGATGGTGGCCCCTGTCCATGCTGCAACTCGGGTGCTTCTTATGTGTTGGGAGGGCGGGTGGGAACAAGCGAGACGGCTTGTTGCTTGTGGGTAGCTTGACCCCTCCCCCTCCCCCCTCCCCTGGACCTGGAATGGAGGCGCCGCGACCGATTTGAGCGTCCAAGAAGGCCTCGGCGAGATTCTACAAATTACTGATTCTCCTCAGGCGTTGGTCCAATTTTGGCCTCCTGGGGGGGGGGGGGGGGGGGGGGGGGGGGGGGAAAGGCTAAGAAGGACCCCCCTTCTTTGATCGAGCTCTTCCAAGGTGGCCCAAGGATGGTCTCCAAGGCTTCCAAGAGTGCCCCAGGAGGGCCCCAAGAGGCGCCCAAGCGGCCCCAAGAGGCCACAAAGAGGTCCCCAAGAAACTCCCAAGAACCCCCCAAGAGGCCTGAGGTACCAAGACGCTGCAAGAGGGTCCTGGGGCCGCCAGGACGCCCCCAAGACGTCCAAGCAGGACTCCAAGAAGCTCTCACTCTCAAGAGACATCCGAAGAGACTCCGAGAGGCATGCAGGAGGCCTCTGGCCCTTCTGCTCACCTCCTCCTCCTCCTCTTCCTCCTTCTCCTATTCCTCATCCGCCTATTCCCTCCCCTCCTCCTCCGCCCCCCCTCTCCCTCTCACTCATCCTTCTCCTCCTCCTCCTCCTCCTCCTCCTCCTCCGTCCTCCCCCTCTCGTTGTATGACGGCTTCCCCAATCCCTTATTCCACTGCGTGCTCCTCCATATCCGGAATCAGTGCAACTCGCTTGGACATCGTTTCTGCATGGGCTGGTCGTGTTACGCGAAGCGCCTAGACTATGATCTTGGCATCTACGGGCCTAGGGGTCGGCGGTGTGGCGTAAGCTAATGAAACATATGTCCAATAATTCTCGCCGACACCACGGGCGGTGGAAGGCAAGACACTGAAGCACGCGGGCATCATTACAAACCCTCCGCACAAACCTTTCCGTCTTGCTCTGTCGGACCTGGCCGGTGCCATCTTCTGAAGTAGCCTCGCGGGGCGAGAACTCGGAGAGGGTCGATCCCAGTCTTGGTTAAGTTTCGGCCGAACCTCTTCATGAATGACCCCCGAGCTGTGACCCACGCGCGGCTGGCGATCTCCCACTCGTGGAAGTCAGGCCCTGCTTGCGAGCGCCGCATGGCCTGCTCATCGCCGCCGAGCGCGAGAACCAGCTAAGCCCCAAAGGGAGAGGCGGTCAGGCTCTCCTCGCTCCCGCCACCTGTGTTCGCCAGCGGTGCTGGGTGCCCATCGGCGCCTCCAGGCCACTTTCCCTGGCGCTTGCCGGGGAGAAGTGCAAATCTCCCAGGCCAAATAACGACCTCTGGCCCCTCCTCCTGCTCGGGCGCTGGCCATATCCGCGAACGCACGGATCAATGTAATGCGTCCGTAGACCTCTTGATCTTTGCCGCACGAGGAACGAAATCCAAGTGAACAGGGCGCGCCGATGTCGAACTGAACCCCAACTCCGCGGGGACAGTCCCCCTCGGTGCATCAATCTTTGACTGGGGAGGGAAGACTGTTGGTTGGCGGGGGGGCAGGCGGTAAGCAGTAAACATGGGGCGGGGGAGCTCGGCGTCGGTTCCAGACATCCTCCAATACAGTCGGATCCAGGACTGAAGAACATCCCACAAGAACACGAGGCCCTCCGCCGGCCAAAACAACCCAGACCATACGATCACTCGAGAATCTCATCCCCCAAGATGCCCCCCTAACATCCCACAAACTATTATTTTGCGTCGGCGGCTAGGCAGAGTAACTGCGCTGGCGGAGAGCTAACTAAACGGGGGTGCCGTTGTAGCGAAGTGTGCCACCATGCAGGAGAAGGGGGCAGGGCAGAGGAAGCGGCCGACGGAGGGGGCGGGAAGGGAGCGAGGCCTCTCAGGGGGACGGGTCACGCCCCGAGCGCGTGGAACATCCCACGAACACGAAGAACAATAGGTTACCCTCCCCGAACCGACCTCGATCTTGTACCTCGGTCCGGCTGTCTGATTTTTTGTTCAATCCGCGACCCCCCAGCAGCTCCTGACCCCTGCCCCTGGGGGTAGCGCCTCGCCCCGTGGATCCCATGCTGGTGGCCCCGAGGCCCGAAGACGGGCCCCAGAGGTCGAGATCGAGGGACACGGCCCAGATCGAACAAATCTTATCGTCGCTGGCGGCCCGCTCAAGCTGCCGCGTTAGGCCGCTATGCAATCTCGCGTAGGGCCCGCTCTTGATCGTGGAAAAAACGCAGCGTGCCGCGCTCGCGTCCCGCGTAAGCTGTGGCGCAAGGCCGCTGTGCCATCTCGCGTGAGGCCCGCTTTTGAGAGCCGCTCGTGTGGTCGCCCAGCTTCCCCGAGCTGTTTCGGGGCCCCTGCCATCGAGGCGGAGCCCAGAGATCCGGGGTTCCCAGTCCCAGCTCTCATTGGCCATGCCGCGGAGAACCCACGAGCTGGCCTGGCAGGGCCATCCTGCCGCACCGCCCGAGCGGCAACGGCCAGGCCGCCCGGCGCAGCGAGAGAGGGTCGGGGGGACGATCAGCACCGCCATCGGCTCGCGAGGCTCTGGCCGGAGACTCCGGACCCTCTGGCGCCAACCTGATCGGACAAGAACGCAGAGCGCCGCGTTTGTCCGTTAGGCTCGAACGTAAACCAAGAAAGAGAAGAGGGCGACGACAAGGCGGCCGATGACGAGGATGACGGCGTGGATGACGGGGAGAGTAGCGAAGCTTTGGCCGGAGAGTCTGGACCTTCTGGCGCCACTCCGCCGGTGCCCGTGGTGCCGTACAGTCACCAGGCATTCGAATGCAACTGTCGACCTCTTGACTTGTGCCCTGGCAAATGTTGAGCTTGTCTGGACGAGGCGTACCGAAAGTAAACTGAAGCCCGACTCCACAGGAACGGCCCCTCGGTGTACCAGCTTTTGACGACAAGAGGGGGGGAAGCCTGTGCTGGGTGCGGGCGGCAAGCAGTAAAAGTGGGACGGGGAAGCTCGGCGTCGGTTGACCGTCCCAACTCGGCGGCGCGCCGAAGGGTGAAGTGAGAGGGGGCATGCCTTCCTAGAAGGCGGCCTGGGCTTCTCAGAAGCCCTCTGGCCTTCTGGGAAGCCGCCAGCCTTCCGAGAAGCCGCCTCTGTTCTCGGAGAAGGCTTCGGGAGCTTCTCAGAAGGCCGGAGACATCCCGAGCTTCCTGGGAGAGGCCCAGCCCCTCTGCTCTCTCCACTGGGCGCGCCGCCGACCGATTCTCATCGGCCCCGCCGCGGAGAGCCCACGAGGTGGCCTAACAGGGCTGTCCTGGCAGGCCCAGCCGTCGAAGGCCAGACCGTCCAGCGCAACGAGGGAGGATGGTATTCGGGGGCCCCCGGGCGGTGTAGTGACCACACCGCGTGGTGAGTCAGTGAAGACTCGGGGTCGCAACACAGTTTTGGGACTCGGGTCGTTCTGCGAGGACGTCTCGGGCGACTCGAGCCTCCGAGGTCCCAAGACCGTGCGGTGACGGACCGCGCGGTGAGGTCTCTGGTGATTTCGAGGTCACCGTGGTTGTGGGACCCCCAATGTCATCGGCTCGTGAAGCTCTGGCTGGGGACTCTGGACCCTCTGGCGCCAATCCGCGAGAGTGCCCTTGGTGCCGTACAGCCACCGTATTACAATAATGAACCCTGAGATCCTGGTGTTTGCCTTTTTTTCTCACTAAGAATTTTCGTCCGCTTTCAAGCCCCAGGACCATCGCGGGTTGATCCGTCATGAAAACCTGCCGCAGCCAAGTAAGGTCTGGGGCTCTGGTCGTGATTTTTGTGGATGTTTTTTTTTCGCGCCCGTGGGATCTCGGGGAACGCTGACTGAGGAACGAAGGGGGGCTTTTTAAGGCCACGGCGAACCTCGGTCACGGATATATTCCCCGACCTAGATTTCATGAGCGGCCGGACAACCCGAGCCCTTCCTGAGCCCTTTATTTTTCTTCAGTAAGCGACTCGGATTCTATTGGAGAGATGGGGGGGGGAGGCGGAGGAGGAGGAGGAGAAGGAGGAGGAGGATGAAGGGGAGGGAGGAGCATACCACGACTTCCACCACATGTACTTGCAGCTCTTCAATTACCGCGGAACAAAATCTACTGAGACTTTTTGCTTTCATCATAACATGCTGGTACATTACTCAGAGCCAGATAGTGCATACACACCGTGGCCGCTACCCTTCCGTCTTCTCCGACCAACATTGCACTGTTGCTGCCTGCATCCTCCCGCTCCCTTGACACGCTGGTGGTCCCTCCCTCATCGCTGTCGTCGGTTTGGGGTCAACCAAAAAACCCTGTGTCGCAACCTTAAAATTGCCAGTTCACGATACCAGCTTTTTTGTCTGCAGGCCCAGCTGCTCACAAAGTCAACATACGCCTACATGTCGGCAAGCCTGTATAAGACAGGCTATGCTATTTCGTGCGTCAGAAGCTACTTCTTATAGCTACGGACTGCCCACTGCAAGCCTGTATCTACACTGGCTGTGGTTTTGGGGGCAATTCGAACGACACAATACTTAGACTGCCCCAGCAACAACGGCACGGTTTTCCAGGGCTAACGCTACACCCATGGCCAGCCTACGCTTGCTTCTCTATGATCTACTCTTGCATTCCGATGGCAGCACTCGTCGGGAGGTGGAAGTTGCTGCGAGATGGAGGAGTGGGAGGAGGAGGACCCTGTTATACAGGATGCCCTTCTTCTTTACTTTCTTTACCCACCAGTCCGCCGTGCCTACACATTTGGAATTCCCATCCAGGGCGTGACCCCACTTATCGAGTTACCTGCAGGATAGCACGGACACGCTTACAGGCAGTCTCTCCGCCCAGTGCACACGCCAAGCCTGTATCTGCGCAGGCTGTGTTCTTTTTGTGCTCCATTCAGCCTGTACCACATCTGCTGCCTCACCATGTGCCATCACTCGTGCATCTTAGGACTACAGGCCAGCCTACACAAGCCAGCCTACAACACTTACACTTGCCGCACTATTCTGCACGCCGAAGCCCATTATACAGTTCTTAGCGAGTATGGAACAGAGTGCTGACATCCTGGCTGCCACCCCAAGGCCTCATTTCGGGACCCCTAGCCTGCAAGGCAGGGCGAGCTCCGCCAAACAAGCAAACCTTGCAGGCCAGCCGTCAAGCACACTTGAGTACTGTGGGTTCGTGCTTACCCAGAAAAAAAAAACAGACACCACGCACGGACGTCCTGGGACCAAAGAAGCTTGGGGTGAACCGCGAAACCCTGGGCGAAAACCCAAGAAGCGTACCCTTGACACTGGTGCCTTTTTACATATCTACACTCCTCCCTACTTTCCTCCCAGATGTCTGACCTCCCCCCCCCCTTATGGCGGCAGCCCGCGCTGAATCCACCTGGTGAGCTTCTTTGCTGCACCTGTCTATCTCTCTCACCTGGCTATACAGCCTATGAGGGTACTCCTAGCAGCTCAGAGGAAGACGGTGGACTCTGTCAAGTCTCTTGTATTTTTTTTGCCTGCGGAATCGGCGCAGCCACACTTGCAGTCCATCCTTTCGCAACAGGCCAGCATACCCAGGCCAGCCACCACCTCAGCTGTATGCACTCATCTATGCCAGCCGTACTATACATCAGGGAAGGAGCTGGGCGGGCTTTTGAGGTCGGGGATGGACGGGACGTCTTTCGCTCTACGGCTGCAACTCACGTACTTGCAAGCAGACAGTTTCCCCTCCTACCTCTCTCCTTACTTCTCTTACTTCCATTAATTCACTTATTGTCCTAGCTACTCTGACGAAGGAGATGGGGACCCTGCCACGTCTCTGACAGTTTGACCTGATGAATATACTTGCGATCCTCCTTTTCAGCAGGCCAGCCTACCCAGGCCAGCCGTCACGATCTCAGCACTGTGCACTCCTCACCCATCTGCTGCCAGCCATATACATCGACGGCTGCAGCTCACGCACATGTTTGTACACTGCTAGCGGACAGGTGAGCAGTCTGCCCACCTGTCTTGCCAGCTTGCACCTGTCCTGACAGCACGTACCTACAAAACTGAGTAAGATCTCTGTTCACATTATTATTATTATTATTATTATTGTTGTTCTGGGGTCTATAATGCGAAATTGCATGCTGCACAATCTGGCGGGCGCTTGCTGCTCTTAGTATTCTTAACGCGGCCTCGTGTTCCCACCTTTTCTGCGGCGCCCGCCAAATACCCTTTGCGCCGAGCCGTGTACATGTTACTCTTTGTTCTTTCCAAGAACGCCACCATCGCTGACTTAGGTTTGGACAACTCAAAAGGGAGGAGGAGGAGGAGGAGGAGGAGGAGGAGGAGGAGGAGGAGGAGGAGGAGGAGGAGGAAGAGGAGGAGGAGGTGGAGGAGGAGGAGGGAGGAGGATGAGAAGGAGGAAAAGGAGGATGAACAGGCGAAAAGGAAGGCGCGACGATAATCTTGCCGATCCACTCGTCGCTCTGTCCACCGAGGGCGTCAGGAATGGAACATGGAGGGATACGCATAAAACCCAAGAGCGTACCGTTGAGGGAAACAACTTCGCAACACACGTCGAAGAACCACTTCGCGTGACCCCCCTCCGCCCCCCGGCTTTTATAGTGAACGAGCGTTCCCAGAGAATCTGGGCAGAGACGAGCCAGAACACAGCACGTCGAACGCAATGCCTGCCAGCGGGAAGGCCAGGGGATGGAGGGGGGAATTTGGCTGCAGTTTCTGATTCCGGCGATGTTGCTGCAACGCTGTTTCCTTCAACCGTATCAGCGCCACTCCTGAGCCCAAATGTTAAGTCGGGCGTGTCCCCCTACAGGAGGATTTTGGGTGAAAAATGGAAAGAAAAACAATTCTCAAAACATACGTCCCGAATGAGCAAAAATAGTAAACACATCGTCCCCGGACTATTTTTTTGACTCTTTTTGAATATTCCCCCTATAGAGGCACAGGCCCGAGTTAAACCAAATGTGGGCCCTCTTGCAACGTCTTGATCGTGGGAGGTCTGGAGGCCGCGCTGGCCGCCCGCGGCCCCGCGCGCGTGCCACCTCGAGGGGACAGAGCAACCGTTGGCGCCTCGGCGCAGTGCGAAGCGAAGCGAAGCTCGCAGACCCGCAGGAGTCGGACCCTCGAGGGTCAGCGCGGGCGGGGCAGGGGCCCGTACGCCGTGGTGTCGGCTTTCGCCTGGCTCGGACAAGTTCGCAGAGAAGCCGTCGCATGCGTGATGCATTGTCTCTCCAGCCTGTGCCACACGTTGGCGGCGCGCGCGCGGGGGTAGGGGGAGGGGGAAGGCTTCTTAGAAGCAAGCCGCTTCTTAGAAGGCGGCGGCCTTGCATCTACATACAAGGCCAGCGCCTCTAAGAAGCAGGGGTGCTTCTAAGAAGCCTTCCCCCCTCCCCCTACGTACCCCCTTGTGCGCGGCTGACAATTGCCGAAGGCGAGCTGCAACCGCCATCCGCAATCAATGTCTGTCGGTGAGCGCGCCACAGCGCCGGGCTGACCCTCTCCAGAAGGAGACGGCCGCCGCCGCTGCGCAAATCAGAACCCCCCACCTCCTGCCGCCCCAGCGCGACCGACAAGGGCAACAATTGTCGCGTGAGGATCCCAGCCGCGGCGGCAAGGATATTACCCCAAAAGAGGAGCGGCCTTCGTCAGATTGACCACCTCGCCGGTCTCGTACTGGTTCTTCCTGCCCCGCCATCTGTCCGGAGAGGGACAGTGAGGGAAAGAGCGAGAGAGAGAGAGAGAGAGATCGGACAAACAACGGGAGTCCCGTCTACAGCCGTCTACTGCGGTAGCCTAGGTCGCCATCGCACTCTTGGCGGTGGTGCACACCTTGGGGAACAGGGCATGTTGAAACAATCCCCCCCCCAGCGCTAAGCGACTGAGGCAAAAGACGGGGTAGAGAAACCGGGAGAAAGAGAGAGAGAGAGAGAGAGAGAGAAAAAGCGAGAGAGAGAGGAAGAGAGAGAAAGAGAGAGAGAGAGAGAGAGAGCGAGAGCGAGAGAAAGAGCAGAAAGGAAACAAATCTCTCTCACGTACTCGCTTCCCCTGCCGCTCGAGGGATCCCCGCAGCCGCGCCCCCGCTGGCCCGATCGGCCGCCCAGGGCGGCAGACTCCGACCGACCCATCCTCCCGAGAGGGGAATACAAAGGTGTAGGGTGGGGGGAAGGGGAAGGCTTCTTAGAAGCAAGCCGCTTCTTAGAAGGCGGCGGCCTTGCATCTACAGACAAGGCCAGCACTTCTAAGAAGCAGGGGTGCTTCTAAGAAGCCTTCCCCCCTCCCCCTACCCCCCTCTGCGCGTGGCCGAGGTGAGCAGGAGCGTCGCTGCAGGGCACGTGGGCGCGAGGAAGGGGACCAACTGCGAATCGAAAACAAACCCTTGCTCGAAGCGAGGAGTCGGACGGGCAGTTGCCTCCCTCCCGGCCGCTGCTCTGGAGGGTACACGAAGAGGATGTCGTTGAAGGCCTCGTGCGGGAGACCCAGCTGGTTAAAATTGTTGAAGTCGCCATCCTTAGCGGGAGAACGCGGAAAATGGGGAGCGCAGAGGTCTGGGCCCGAGCTGCGCGAGCGCTAGCGACGGCGGCTTGTTGGGAGCCGGATGCCCTTGAAATCACCTCCACCGGTTTGCCGCGCTCTGGTATCGACCCCCGATGCCATTCTTGCTGGAACCATGCGGGTCGCGGGCAACGAGCCGCCACTGGGAGGGCTGGCGGGCAGAAGGAGAAAGGGGTGCAATTGCAAGCGACATCGTGCAACGGTGCACACAATCTGGGGTCGGGAGCTCCACCGAACGCAGAAAAACCGGACAACGTCTGCCACAGAAGATCGGCGGCGAGCGAGGGGGGAAGTGAGAAGGAGAAGCCCTTATCAGAAGGCGGCGGGACTTCTCGGACGCCCTCGCGCCTTCTGAACAATTTTCTGTGTATTTTCGGAAGGATCAGAAAACTTCTGAGAAGGCCGGGGGACTTCCGAGCCTTCCGAGAAGGTCTCCTCTTTCTCACTTCCCCCCGCGGGCTCCTCGCCGAGAAAAGCGGTGCAACAGAAGCGTTGCCCAACGTGTGTCGTCTCCTGCCCCTCATTCCATACACATCTTGGCGACTCCCGTCTCCACAACGAGGCAAGCGCGTTCCGAAACTCGCAAAGTAATTGCTCGCAAATGGCCTGGATCCGCCGCGGGGCAAACATTTTTGTTCGGACGTTTGCGAGTAGGCACTCTGCGAGTAGTGGAACGCGCTCGGTGAACAAAGAAGCATGGCTCTTGCCTTAAGGGGGCTGATGCCCTGGTACCCAAGGTTGTGGATGACGTAGATGCACCTCGCGTCGATGTAGTTGCCGTGGGCCCGGTGGCGGTGCACCATGTAGGTTGGGACCAGTCCTGCGGGGCTTTGGACAATCCAGCTGGATCAACGAATCGCGTGGCAATCTACAAATTCATTCACAATGATATGCCAAATCGTGGGCCCCCCACCGAACGTCGTGTCTTTACCGACTGGGTGCCACATGCGCTGGTATTGGGCGACGATGAAGGACGGGACTGTGTGGGCGGAACCCCACGAGCAACGGCCGAACTCGACACCGAGAGCAAGCAAGGGCTCCGCACGCGAGGCAACCAAAGGTTGGACCGCGTGGGCGTCGCCCGATGGGCGACAGCCGGCCCCGATGCCCAGGGCGACTGCGGGCAGAGTCTCCCGAAGTCAGCAGGGGCCCCTGCGGGGAACGGCCAGCAGGGGCCCCCGGCAGCAGCGGAAGGCAGGCGCGCGCACGGTCGAAACCCCACTTCGGCCCCGAGGACGAGGCACGATCATTTCAAGCAACGGTGGCTTCGCTGGTCCGATGCAGCCCACGCTTCCCTGCTCACCTCGCGGTTTTGCGGATCGAGCCCGACTCGCGCCTTCCACCACTGATCGGCAAGACGCTCACTGACAAACGCCGAATCAACCATCTGATCAGCAGCCACACTTCCGGACATCGTTTGGATACTATCAGTGGTCTTCCATATCCAATCGATCACCGTATCAATCGATCGACCTTGTCGAACTGTGACTTGCCGATTGACCGTTATTATCGGACTAACACTCAACGTGCTGATCATCTGGCTCGGAAAAAGGAGCGCGCTGCATGTACCGAACTCCGCGTCAATCTCGACCCCCAGGCTCGCGAGAAAACGTGAGTAGTGACATTCAATACTTCGAACGATGGCTAAGCCGTCACGGGGCCGTCGGAACGCCCTTCCGTGAAGTGCCTGAAGGGGTTGAAAACTGTTTGGGTTTTGCTTCTGCTCCAAACTCGGAATTTTCTAGTAAGGTTACCTGTTCGAGCCGCAATTTTGCCCCTGAATTCGTTTCAAATCAAACCAAATTCGATACCCGGGTCTGGATCTGCTGAGAACGGTTCCTACTCGAACTCTAGCTTCCAGTCTGCTTCAAATTCCAGCCCTGGTCCTGGTTCCGCCAGTTTCGAATCAAGCTCATACTCTAATCCCGAAACTTCTAGCTCAGATGTCATATTCCGATCTCGGCTCATGTTCCACTGCTGCTTCTCCTGGCGCCTCGTCTTGTAGCGCCAGTTCAGTTCCACCAGGCGGAACCTCGGCAAACCCAGCCTTTCACACGGGGCGCCCACAAGGCACCCACGGCCGCCCACAAGGTACCCACAAGGCACCTTCACACGGGACGCCCACGAGGCACCCACGGCCGCCCACAGGGCACCTTCACACGGGGCGCCCACAAGGCACCCACGGCCGCCCCCCAGGCGAAACCTCAGCGGACTCGAGCAGCGCACGGGGCGCCCACAAGGCACCCACGGCCGCCCACCCAACGAAACCTCGGCAAAAACCCAGCCAGCTCACGGGGCGCCCGCGAGGCGCCCAGGGCCGCCCATCCAATTGCCCAAAGATGCTAGCAGCAATAGCCAGAGTGGATCCCAAAGAGTGTGTTTCTAGCAGTCGATGTTGTGCAGCATCTGTGGCGCAACTCACATTGTTCAGTCTATGCGGTGCAATCTATGTGGTGCAAATGACTTTTACCCATGATTTGACACATCCCATTCTCTTGCAACCATCCCGCCCACCCACCCGCTACTTTGTTTGCAAAACCTCTTGAGACCGTGACGGTAGGTACCAAATGGCACTTGGCAGCGACACCGACGCCGACGACGACGGCGACGACGACGGCGACGACGACGACGCCGACGTCGACGACGACGACGACGCCGACGCCGACGACGAAAACGACGACGACGTCGCCAAAGGCCGACGACGGCGACAACGACGACAACGACGACAACAACGAGGGTGGAGGGAGGACGGCGACGACGCGAACGACGAAGACGGAGGAATGACGGCGACGCCGACGACGACAACGAGGGAGGAGGGAAGACGACGACGACGACAACAACGACGACGACGACGACAACAACGACGACGACGACGAGGGTGACGAAATAGGAGGGACGACGACGAGACGCCGACGACGGACGACGACGACGAGGGAGGAGGAGGAAGGGCGACCACGGCGACAACGACGACGGAAACGACCACGACGCCAAAGAGGACGACGACGACGAACACGAGGAAAGACAGAGGACAACGTTCGCGATGACGACGACGACGACGCGGGAGGAGGGAGAACGGCGACGACGACGACGACGATGCAAGAGCGCGCGCGCACGCTTTTGTTGCAAATCCGTGTTGCGAAACCTTGTGTTTTTGTAGGGTTTGTGGACACACGATTTTGAAATCCTTCCGAACCCGATGGGTTTTGAAGGATTTCGGCATACGCGCGCGACGACGCGCGCGTCTGCACTTCGTCCCGTTTTTTGCAGAGGATTCTCGCGACGGCACACGCGCAAGGGCGTTCGACAGATTTCGACATGAGCGCGCGCGCGAAGCCCGTTTGGTAGCATGTCGTGGAAATCTAGAACACCTACAGTTTTCCCAAGATTTCGCAAGAGCTCGCGCGTAAGCTTGTTTAGCAACTCAATGTTGCGAAACCCTTTACTTTTTTCCCAACCATCCTGTGGTGTTGGGTCCTCGTTTTGAAGAGAGGGTGCCCGCGTCTCCTTCCTCCTTCCTCCTCCTCCGCCTCCTCTCTCCTCCCCCTCTTCCCTGCGTTTCACCCACCCAGTACAGCGTTTCGTAGCCCCATAGGGAGCTCCACCGAAAGCCCCACTGCTGCCGTCCGCATGCGTCCCGCACACCCATTTCGGCACACCCCTCACACGTTTCGTGGCCCCATAGGGAGCTCCACCGAAGGCCCCATGGCTGCCGTCCGCATGCGTCCCGCACACCCATTTCGGCACACCCCTCACACGTTTCGTGGCCCCACAGGGAGCTCCACCGAAGGCCCCAGTGCTGCCGTCCGCATGCGTCCCGCACACCCATTTCGGCACACCCCTCACACGTTTCGTGGCCCCACAGGGAGCTCCACCGAAGGCCCCAGTGCTGCCGTCCGCATGCGTCCCGCACACCCATTTCGGCACACCCCTCACACGTTTCGTGGCCCCATAGGGAGCTCCACCGAAGGCCCCATGGCTGCCGTCCGCATGCGTCCCGCACACCCATTTCGGCACACCCCTCACACGTTTCGTGGCCCCACAGGGAGCTCCACCGAAGGCCCCAGTGCTGCCGTCCGCATGCGTCCCGCACACCCATTTCGGCACACCCCTCACACGTTTCGTGGCCCCACAGGGAGCTCCACCGAAGGCCCCAGTGCTGCCGTCCGCATGCGTCCCGCACACCCATTTCGGCACACCCCTCACACGTTTCGTGGCCCCATAGGGAGCTCCACCGAAGGCCCCATGGCTGCCGTCCGCATGCGTCCCGCACACCCATTTCGGCACACCCCTCACACGTTTCGTGGCCCCATAGGGAGCTCCACCGAAGGCCCCATGGCTGCCGTCCGCATGCGTCCCGCACACCCATTTCGGCACACCCCTCACACGTTTCGTGGCCCCACAGGGAGCTCCACCGAAGGCCCCAGTGCTGCCGTCCGCATGCGTCCCGCACACCCATTTCGGCACACCCCTCACACGTTTCGTGGCCCCATAGGGAGCTCCACCGAAGGCCCCATGGCTGCCGTCCGCATGCGTCCCGCACACCCATTTCGGCACACCCCTCACACGTTTCGTGGCCCCACAGGGAGCTCCACCGAAGGCCCCAGTGCTGCCGTCCGCATGCGTCCCGCACACCCATTTCGGCACACCCCTCACACGTTTCGTGGCCCCATAGGGAGCTCCACCGAAGGCCCCAGTGGCTGCCGTCCGCATGCGTCCCGCACACCATTTCGGCACACCCCTCACACGTTTCGTGGCCCCATAGGGAGCTCCACCGAAGGCCCAGTGGGTGTGCCCGCATGCGTCCCGCACACCCATTTCGGCACACCCCTCACACGTTTCGCATGCGTCCCGCACAGGCACACCCCTCACACGTTTCGTGGCCCCATAGGGAGCTCCACCGAAGGCCCCATGGCTGCCGTCCGCATGCGTCCCGCACACCCATTTCGGCACACCCCTCACACGTTTCGTGGCCCCACAGGGAGCTCCACCGAAGGCCCCAGTGCTGCCGTCCGCATGCGTCCCGCACACCAGGTGTGTGGCGTGCCGACATGGGCGTCGCGGCGCGCGGGCGCTGCCGTCGGGGTTCCCAGGGAAGCCCCCTGCAGAGGCGACGCTCAGAGTCACGAGTACCGAGAGTCACGCAGACCCAAACTGTTCACAGTCGTATACATACATTTACACTGGGCGTATCCATGCACGCATTCATGCGAATAGAATCAATCGCGCGCAGATTCATTCATAATCAGACTCGCTCGCGATCCGACTCGCACGCGCTCAAGCTTTCATATTCGGACCTATCGTCTTCGTTCGTGTTGTGTACACTGCCACGCATTTCGGCACACCCCTCATACGGCTCGTGGCCCCATAGGGAGCGCCACCGAAGAATATATTCACAATTGCGGTACTCTCAACTGCATATGGTTGGGTCCTTCGCCATGCTAATGTATGTTTTTTTGGGGGAGCTCGATTGCCAAATCCTTCCGACACGGAAGGTTTTTGAAGGATTTCGGCGTGCGCGCGCGACGACGCGCGCGTGTGCATTTCGTCCCATTTGTTGCAAGGGATTCGCGGACAACTCTTATGTTAGAACAACAAATGCCACCGCATTTTTTTTTTTTTTTTTTTTTTTTTTTTTTTTTTTTTTTTTTTTTTTTAAAAAAAAAAAAAAAACAAAAAAGGAACCCCAGGGGGGGTCGAACCCCGTTGGCCTGGACATGGTGATTTCATATTTAGGATGGACATGTGGTCAGAATCATATATGAATTACATACCCGAAAAGGGGGGGCGATAACGCCGGGGGGGGGGGTAGAGGGTATTCTCTTTTTAGAAAGGAGAACTGATTATAACAAACGCGTTGACACATCCCATGCTCTTGCAACTATCCCACCCACCCACCCGCTACTTGGTTTGCAAAACCCATGCGGTGGCGATTGCGACGCGTGCTTCGCGTTGGCCGGTGCATCTCTGCGGCCGCGCCGAACCAAGCACGCACGCGCATCGGCCAGCTAGTTTGGCGCGACGGACGCTGCCGATGTGGCGCTGAGCGCTGGGCGCATCCCAGCGGGCACTTCACTGCGAGTTTGCGATGTGGCGGGCGCGGATTCATGGCAACGTCGACAACGGTAGACACGATGATGATAGTAGGGTTGCTGGTGACGATGTTGAAAACGACGAATGCGCGGCCAGTGGCGGCACCGATGCTGAGCACGCCGACGACGATGTCGGCGTCCTCGCGTCGGTGATGAAGGTTTTGGAAAGAGTTCGACACGCGCGCGCGGCCGACGCGCGAGAAATGGTATTCTTTGACACGGATCGTGCCCCCACCCAGCACGAGCGCAAGGGCGTGCGAATGATGTCGGCATGCGGAGCGAGAGGCCCGTTTGGCGGAATTTCAAGAAGATGTTGAAACACCTATGGTTTTTTTTCAAGAATTCGCAAGAGTGCGAGCGCACGTTTTTTTTGAAAATTGTTGTCGCGAAACCGAATGTTTTTGCATGTTTTTTCCCAACCATCCCGCGGTGTCGGGTCCTCGTTTTGAAGAGACAGCGCCCCGCGTCTCACCTCCCGCTGCCCTCCTCTCTTCTCCCATCATCGTCATCATCATCATCATCATCATCGTCATCATCACCACTAGCATCATCATCGTCATCATCATCGCCATGGCCATTAGTTTCCAACCATCCTGTGGTGTTCGCATGGCGGCCCCGCCCCATTCTGGCGCACCCCTCACACGGTTCGTGGCCCCATAGGGAGCTCCACCGAAGGCCCCAGTGGCTGCGTTCGCATGGCGGCCCCGCCCCATTCTGGCGCACCCCTCACACGGTTCGTGGCCCCATAGGGAGCTCCACCGAAGGCCCCAGTGGCTGCGTTCGCATGGCGGCCCCGCCCCATTCTGGCGCACCCCTCGCACGGTTCGTGGCCCCATAGGGAGTCCACCGAAGGCCCCAGTGGCTGCGTTCGCATGGCGGCCCCGCCCCATTCTGGCGCACACCTCGCACGGTTCGTGGCCCCATAGGGAGCTCCACCGAAGGCCCCAGTGGCTGCGTTCGCATGGCGGCCCCGCCCCATTCTGGCGCACCCCTCACACGGTTCGGGCCCATAGGGAGCTCCACCGAAGGCCCCAGTGGCAGGGTTCGCATGGCGGCCCCGCCATTTGGCGCACCCTCACACGGTTCGTCGGCCCCATAGGGAGCTCCACCGAAGGCCCAGTGGCACGGCCCTTCGGCGCACCCCTCACACGGTTCGTGGCCCCATAGGGAGCTCCACCGAAGGCCCCAGTGGCTGCGTTCGCATGGCGGCCCCGCCCATTTGGCGCACCCCTCACGGGTTCGTGGCCCCATAGGGAGCTCCACCGAAGGCCCCAGTGCCTGCGTTCGCATGGCGGCCCCGCCCCATTCTGGCGAACCCCTCACACGGTTCGCGGCCCCATATGGGGGTTCAACCGAGGGCCCCAGTGGCTGCGTTCGCATGGCGGCCCCGCCCCATTCTGGCGCACCCCTCACACGGTTCGTGGCCCCATAGGGAGCTCCACCGAAGGCCCCAGTGGCTGCGTTCGCATGGCGACCTCGCCCCATGTCGGCGCACCCCTCACGAGGATCGTGGCCCTGTGGGGAGCTCCACCGAGGGCGCCAGTGGCAGGGTTCGCATGGCGGCTCCGCCCCATGTCGGCGCACCCCTCACGAGAATCGTGGCCCCATAGGAAGCTCCACCGAAGGCGCCAGTGGCAGGGTTCGCTTGGCGGCCCCGCCCCTTTTCGGCACACCCCTCACACGGTTCGTGACCTCATACGGCGCGAGCAGTCCGCGGCCAGACCTCGGTCCTGCGGACTCTCGCCCTGGGCCGTCGGCTGCCCGGCGCACTGCTCCCTCGGCCGACGTCGCCCAGGCGTGATCCTGGACTGCGGCCGCCACGAAGTCGGGAACGGCAAGAAGGAGGACGACGACTGGTGGCTGGAGCTCTATGTGTTGCTCTCGCGCGCCACGCGCCACGAGGACCTCCTGCTCATGCGGGCGCCGCGCATCGAGTTCTTCCTGGCAGGGCCGCCGGAGGGCTTGCGGAAGCAGCTGGAGCAGTTTGCGGCGCGCGCGAAGCGGCGCAGGAGGGAGGCGACGTCCCTCGCCAGGGAGCTCGGCTTCACCGAGTTTATCCGCGAGGCCTGACCTGAGGAGCGTCCGCCCCGAGCCGCGCCTTCTCTCGACTGCCCGACTAACTGTTTGGACTCGCGCCGCGGACGACCCGCGCGCGTCGCTGGGACCCTCTCGGGGCGACCAGCGCGCGTCGCGGGAACTCCGTGCCGCGTTTTGCCCGGCGCCTCGTTCGCCCGTCGTCGCTCTGCCCAGCGGTCAGAGCCTTGCCCGCTATCAGCCAGTCAGTTAGCTAGCCAGCTTTCTTTGCTCCGCGCAGCGGGCGACCCGCGCGCGTCGCTGGGATCCCGCCAGGGGCGACCGGCGCGCGTCGCGGGAACTCCGCGCTGCGCTGCGCCCGCAGCCTTGGATTTTTGGAGTGCGCGCGCAAAGAGGGAGGAAAAGAAGGGGCGAAAGCGGGCGCGATCCTCGCAAGGGCCGTGCCGACATGGGCGTCGCGGCGCGCGGGCGCTGCCGTCGGGGTTCCCCCGGAAGCTGCCCGCGGCGGCCAAGCCCAGTGTCGCGAGTGTTCGGACAGGCATGCTCGAGCAATTCACGTTCATATACATTTACACTAGGCGTAGCCATGATCGCATTCGTGCAAATTACATCACTCGCGCGTAGACCCATTCACACTCAGACTCACTCGCGCTCTGACTCACCTGCGTTCATTCTCTCGTAATCAGACCCATCGTATTCCTTTGCGTTGTGTGCCCCGCCACATTTCGGCACCCCCCTCATACGGTTCTGGGCCCTATGGGGAGCGCCACCGAAGAAGATACTCACAATTGCGGTACTCACAACTGCATATGGTTGGGTCCTTCGCCAGGATAATTTGACACTCGGTCTTGACATCGCTACGACAATGCAGACTTGTGACGGATTTTGACATGCGCGCGACGACGCGCGCGCGTGCACTTCGTCTCATTTTTGGAAAGGGTTCTCGCAACGGCATGCGCGCAGGGGCGTTTGAACGATTTCGACATGCGCACGCGCGAAACCCGTTTGGTAATATTTGATGTCAGTGTTGAACACCGATGGTTTTCTTACGAAATCCCATGAGCGCGCACGCTTTTTTGTTGAAGACCCCTGTTGCGAAACAGTGTGTTTTGGTATGCTTTTTCTACACTCGATTTTGACATCCTTACGAAACCAGAGGTTTTTCAAGGATTTCGGCATGCGCGCGCGACGACGCGCGCGTGTGCAGTTTGTCTCATCTGTTGCAAGGGATTGTTGGCTGAAATCTTATGATTGTTGATACACGAGTGCGCGCGCATAGTATCTTTTCAGAGGATGACGGGGGGGCGATACGGGCCTGGCTGGGAAGGTTTTGATTCATAGTTCGGATGGACGGTGGGGCAGAACCATATGTAAATTGCAATACGAAAAAGGGGGTCGATAATCAATCAGAGGGGGGGGGTGAGTATATTCTCTGTTTAGAAAGGAAAATTTACGTGGTGCGATATATGTTGTGCACAGTAGGCGGTGCAATCTAGGCTGTACAGTCCATGTGGTGCAATGTATGCGGTTCAACCTATGTAGTGCAATCTACGTGATGCAATCTAATCGATGCACTTTATGTGGTGCAACCTGCACTCTCTGAGGTTCTATGTTGTGCTTGTGCAAAAGATGTTGTGCAAACTATGTGGTGCAAAATATTCTGAGCAATCTATGTTGTGCAGTCTATGTGATACACAATAGTCGCGATGCAATCGATGTGGTGCAATGCGAAGGAGACCCGTCGAGAAGGGGGGGTGGCTGGGCACGGTCAGTCGGACGGCTTCGACGGCCAAATCAGTGGCCATGCGAAGCAGACAGGAGTGGGGTGGTGGGACACGGACTTCAGACGCAGAAAGCGTTAGAAACCGGGCCAAAAACCAAGCTGGGCCACGAAGGGGGGGCAAGCGGCAGAGATGAGAGGGAACGGTCGGCCGGACGCTCAGAAACAAGGGCAGGCGGGGGCCCAGGCGAGGGAGGCTAAGAGGGGCATGTTCAGGTGGACGCGCAGACAAGCAACGGGTCAAGCGAGGTCTCCCAGGGGGAGGGGCACGGCCGGTCGGTCGCACGCTCGGAACAAGGCAACGCGAGAGCAGACCTGTCGGCATGATGACCCCACGGAGAGCGCTAATTGTTGCTGGCCGTCATTCGTTGTACTCGTCGCAGGGGCCAGGACAAACAAACGAAAAGGAGAAAAACGGAGACGACGATGACGACGACGACGACGACGACGACGACGACGACGACGACGACGACGACGACGACGACGACGACGACGACGACGACCGCGACCGTGCCCCCGCGAGACTGCGGCGCACGGGGGCGCTGGCCAACACGACTTTTTCAACCTGGGCGTTTTCTGTCGATTTCGGCCCCTGGGGCCCTGGCCACAAGGGCTGGCCACGGGGTGTGCGCCTGAGGCGAGCGGGCACGGTCGGAGTGGGCTTCCTAGCAGCAGCGGCTGGCAGCACGATGGCTGCCGGGAGCGAATGGGCACGCTTGGAGTGAGCTTCCCGGCGAGCTTCTGGGCGCCAGCACTGGCAGCGCGATCTTGGCGAGAGGCGAGCGGGCACCCTTGGCAACAGCGCTGGCCACACAATGGCTGGCAGAAGCAAACGGGCACGCCTGGAGTGGGCTTACTGTCTACAACGCGCGGAAGCGAGCGGGCACGCACGAAAGAGGCACGTGAGGCTTAGAGGGACTCGGTAGGGACACTGGCCCAGGGCACCTGCAATTAGTTAGTTAGCTACTAAGAAGGCAGCAAGAACGCTCTGGGCACGCCTAGCTCGGGAAAGCTGTAAATCTCTGTCCTCGAACCTCTGAAGCGAAGCAGCACCCATCACCGCGACGAGGTCAACTTTCTGGCTGCCGCATCTCATATCGCACAATGCTCTGCCCTCGCCTGGTATTCAGCGGAGAGGGACTAGCTCCTCACTCATTCTGCGTCGTCCCTTCTGCTTTGCTGCTCCTCCTTCCTACGAAACTCTTCAGCGCAACTAGACGGAACCATCGGGGACCCGGCAGGAAAGCAGCCCTCGCGGAGGAGAGGAGGACTGGCCGAACGGCAACCAGGAGACATGCTGAAGTGGGATCGGCCTTGCGGAGAAGAGGGGGGGGGGTGGCTGATGACGACGAGCGCAGGCCATTTTTTCTGGCGCGGCGGCTGCGCGCCATCGACCTGCAGGGGGGCTGCTAGTCTGGCTCGTGCAGCACCGGCGACAGGCCGCTGTGCAGCATGACCTGGTAGGCGAGCAGGGGCAGTCCTGCGGGCGCCCGCCGGGGGGGCGCACGAGAGAAGCGCGTGGCGCTCGCCTTTTTCGAGGGGACGCCTCCTCTGAGTGGCGGAGGGGCAGGACTGAGGAGGAGGAGGAGGAGGAGGAGGAGGAGGAGGAGGAGGAGGAGGAGGAGGAGGAGGAGGACGAGGAGGAGGGATGATCCCCCACCTCCTCACGTCGCGAAAAAAGCCGCAACGGGCGGCTTTTGGCTGTGCTTGGCCTCCGGGGGCCTTCGCCGGGCACCAAGACCACAAGACAACGGCCCGTGATGAAGGGCCGGTCCCAGGGAAGGGGTCGAGGTCTCCGAGCGTCGACGTTAGAACAACCACGACGTCGGAGCTCTGGCAGGAGAGCCCATAATAGAATCGATACAGCGGATTGGCGATCGAAATGATTCGGGTGGGCGGAAATCGGCAGCCAAGTCGGGAGGAGTCGCATCGGCGGAAATCGTCATGCTAGTAAGACCTCCATTGAGAAATCGGAATCTTTATTGGAATCCGAGATCGAGCTGAACCGTAATCGGAATCGTTCGGATTCGGATCGAATCGAGCCGAAAGAGTCGAAATGAGCCCTGCTATGGGCAGGGGAACGAAGAGGGTCATTGGATCGGGTCGGGCTGCGGAGTTGGGGCGAGGCGCCGAAGCCAGGGCTGCTTGGCTTCGCTGCCAAGCTTCGCTGCAGCAGGCCTCCGCGTGGCACATGTCCTGTGTATCGGTTGGGAGCAGCATGAGGATTGTGGTGAGGAAGATCATGAGGATGAGGTCTCGAGGGCAAGGGAAGAAGGACATAGGATTATGAGCCAAGGAAGGGGTCTCCAGGGAAGGGCAGGGCAACGCTAAGCCTATGGTGAGGAGGATAGTGAGGACGAGGTCGTGAGGGCAAGAGAGAAGCTTCGGGAGGAGAGGGAGGAGATGGAGAGTATGGGGAGGGATATGACATGGAGCAGGAAGATGAGAAGGATGATGATGATGATGATGCTGATGATGTTGGTGCTGATGACGATGATGATGATGCTAATGATGTCAATGATGATGATGATGTCAATGATGATGATGATGGTGATGATGATGATGATGATGATGATGATGATGATGAGAAGGAGGAGGAGGGGCCTCCACCTCGACGTACCTGATGCACTGGGCGCTCCGCTCTCTTGGTCTCCTCTTCTGCAGTGCTCGCCTCAGCTTCCCTCGTCCGAGAAGGCGGGGCGGCGTCTTAGAAAGAACCAGCCCCGTCCTACAGGCTGCCGAGGAAGCCGCTCAGAAGGCAGGATGGCATCCGGAAGGCGGGGTGCCTTCTTGCAAGACCGTGCCCCTGCCCCTTTGTCCAGGCCCCTCGTGCGCGTCGCCTCCTCCTCCTTCTCCTCCCAGATCCTCCTCCTTCTCTTCTCTTCCTCCTCCTCCTCCTCCTCCCCGATCCTCCTCCTCCTCCTCCTCCTCCTCCTCCTCCTCCTCCACAATTACTCAATATGAATACTACTCTCCTCGTTCCCCCGGTGACGGGTTGGGAGTGTTCGCCCCCCCCCCCACGCGTACTGTTTTTTTACACACAGGATTCTCCGGAGTTGGGTTTTCGCTTGCATTTTTTTCAAAATGCTGCTCTCGCTGAGGCGCCGGCCTCATTTTGGGCCCCGCTCGTTCCGAATCGTGCTCCCGCTGCAGCGCTGGCCTCATTTCCGTGCTTCCGCTCGTTCCGAGTCGTGCTCCCGCTGCAGCGCTGGCCTCATTTCCGTGCTTCCGCTCGTTCCGAATCGTGCTCCCGCTGCAGCGCTGGCCTCATTTCCTGTGCCATGCCACGGCATGCAATGCAATGCTAGGTTGCGTTCCGCTGCGCGATGCCATGCCTTCAGCTGAAGCTGTGATATGCAGTGCTTAAGTGCCACGTCGTGCTATGCCATGCTACGCTTTGATCTTCAACGCCATGCTATGCAATGTTATGTTCGGGGCCGCTGTGTGATGCCATGCTTTGCGTTGCAAAGCTTTCTGATGCAATTCTTCACTACGCCACGCCACGCCATGCTGTGACATACTACGCTTTGCGGTGCTCTTCTACGCCATGCCATGCCGTGCTCTACAATGCATCGCGTACCCTTTCGGGATCATTGCCCTTGCTCGACATCCGACTGTGCGAGTAGAGAGGGGATCTACGCCATGGTAAGGGATGGGAGGGAGGGGTAGGATGTCAGATATGACGCGAGCGCACCTAGCTTGTCCTCCTCCCCCTCCCCCCCTCCCTCTCCTCCTGTATCCTCCCCTCCTCATCCTCCTCATCTATCCTCTCCTCCTCCTCATCCTCTATCCTCTCCTCCTTCTCCTCCTCCCCCTCCTCCTCGGTCTGATGACTATGGCCGACATGCCAGCTCTCTGTGGACCTCCCTCCCGTCCCCTCGCGCTTGCTCTCTGCTCCTCCCCCCCTTGACCACGTCTCCCCTCGTCTGTCTCTACGTACCTGCTTTTCACCCTTGTAGGTTTTGCCTGGAGAGTGATGGTTCCTTATGTGCAAGTGAGCCTGGTAGTACTTTCACCAGCCCTTTAGGGCGTGAGTGGTATAGAGCGTTTCCTCTTCCAACCCCGCTTCTTCCCCTTCGGGGAGGGGTTATCCCGCCCCCTCCCCCCTCCCCCTGGACCTGGAGGGGAGGTTTCGCGGGTCGTTGGAGCGTCCAAGATGGCCTTGGCGAGAAGGCCAATGTCACTGACTTTCCTAAAACTCTGGCCACATTTTGGCCTCCTGAGGGGGAAACCCTGATTGGACGCCCCCCGCCTTCTTTGATCGATCATCTCCAAGATGGCCCCCACAGCTCCCAAGAGGGCCCCAAGAGGGTCCCAAGAGGCGCCCAGGAGGCAAAGCGGATGGCTTGAGCCCAAAACGGCTTTTCTTCCTCTGGATGCCTCGTCCTCCTCTTGATGCCTCCCAGATGGAGTCAGAGCAGATGAAGTCGGAGGATCACGCCGCATCGTCGATGCATCACCGATGCATCGGCGATACATCGGCGATGTATCGTTGACGTTGGCGAGGAGAAAATTTGGCTCCACATCGAGTCGCATCGCCGATTCGCCGCGATCCTTCGACCCCATCTACCCCGACCCCATGTGGGAGGCCTCGACCCTCCTCTTCCTCCTCCTCCTTCCCATCCATCATCGACAAGGCGGTCCGGCGACAGGTGCCATCGGCAACTTCCTGGCAAGCCCACTGACGAGGACGCGCCAGCGGGTGCGCGTCCCTGCGCCGTGCAAGAAGTGCGCCGCGACGCCCGCGGGGGACTCCTTCGGCGCCCATCGGCCGCTCTGGGCGCTGTCCCGCCGTCGTCGTCGTCGTCGTCGTCGTCGTCGTCGTCGTCGTCGACGTCCCGTCGACGCCGCTAACCCCGCCCTCTTGACAATCTCGGCTCGCATCCGAACCCCGCTTGGTGGAGGGCAGACGCCCACGCCAACAGATGCAGCCATCGAGCTGGGAATCTCGAGTCCCAAGAGACAACGTACTACACCGACAGCATGGCGCCCTGGCCTCAGGAACACTTCCCTGCAATGAATTCCGCCGTCCTTCCGCCGCATCAGAGCTCAGCGAACTCCCACCCCTGCGGCCACAGTCACCGTGCTAACATATCAACTACATAGCCGCCAGACCGACGCACAGGCCCAGTTCTGCAGAGCACAAACAAGGACCCCTACGTGCAGGCACTCTTTGGAGAATGCGGATGCCGCATTTGCCCATCCCCAAAATTTGACAACATCATGTCGAGCGTTGAGCTCGCACGGCAGATCTGCAGACATACATGACCATCGGGCTAGAGGATGGCCACCCGCGCCATCTCCGGGGTTGGCGCGTGGGCGCTGCACGCGGCGTCGCAGGGCCCGGGCTGGGAGGAGTGGGAGGAGGAGGGGGAGGAGGGGGAGGAGGAGGAGGAGGAGGAGGAGGAGGAGGAGGAGGAGGAGGAGGAGGAGGAGGAGGAGGAGAATTACTTCCCGTGCGTGGGCGCGAGATCGCTGGCCTGTCCTGACTTGGGTCCTGGCTACATTGATGCCTTCTTGAAGCGATCTTAGGCTCCTCTGGGGCCACGTTGGGGTCCCTGGGGCCTCGCGGATGCCTTTTGGGGGCCTGGGTGTCGTCTAGGGGAGCCTTGGGGCTGCCTTGGGGCGGACTTGTCCAGCATCGGAGTCATCTTCTGGGTCGTCTTGGAAGCGATCTTGAGCCCTCTTGGCGGCTCTTGTGGGCCTCTTGCGCCCTCTGGGAAGCCCCTGGCTCTCTCCTTGGAGCCGTCGTGATTTGAAAAGTGGATAGTGCCAAAATGTATGAGCACCTTTCGGGGACCCAGCGCAGAGCCATCATGAAGCCTCGTGGGACCACTTTGGCGCCTCTTGGGTCGTCTTGGAAGGTCGCTAGACAGCCTTGGGCACCTCCTGGAGCCTCGCTTGGAGCCTCTGCGGTCAATCATCTTGGCGGCCTCTTAGCGTCCTCTGAGGCCATCAAGATCCCCGTTTGGGCCTGTTGGATTGAAGATCCGTCATCCTGGGCGAGGCACGGCGTGCTACACTCTGGGCCTTGGCGAATCAACCCCCTTCACGCTTGCCCCAATGACTCGCTTCGCCCAACGGATCGCACGCGAAATGCGCACTCCGTCACTTGGCCAGCACGGGGACGTCGAGCACCTTCCCACTGAGAGGACCCGAGATCATTGGCGTGTCCTGCCTTGTGGCACCATCTTGGGCCTCAGGTGTGCTCCGACTTCTGGCATCCTTCCGGCCTCGTCGACTACGGCTTCGATTGTCCCGTGTCCGACGACCAGGCTGTCTGCACCGAGGTCCGCAGTACCCTCTACGCTGGCCTCAGTGGTTCACCAAGACGATCGTGCGCTGCATCGTGGACGCCGTCCTCCTCGGCTGTCTCACGAAGCTCTCATGGCCCAGGCGGACGCCACCCGTGCCAGTGCAGCTGCCCTGCTGAAGGAATTTGATGATGAGGATGAGGCTGAGGGCATGGGCTACATCTGAGGACCTTGGCCTTCCTCCTCTCTTCCATTTTTCCCTTCCGCGGTCAGCGATCTTCCTCTCCTCCATCCCCTCCCGCCTGTCTATGCGTACGTAGTTGGTTGGGGGAGGAGGTATGAGATGATTGGAGGTGGAGGAGTATGTAATTGCACTCTGCAGAACCTTTGCAGGGCTGTTCCAGAGCAATTGATGCACCTCTCAACCAGGAGGTGCGTGATGTAGTGGAGCACTCTTCGGGCCCCCGTGGTTCTCGTGCCCCGTTTTCTTCGGTCGGGTCCCTCGCTCGGCGTTGTCTGGGTCCTGGGTTTCCGTCCCTCGCTTCTTTCGGCCCCTTCCTCGGGCCCCTCGCTCGTCGTTTCGGCGCCACGGGCAGGAGTGTTCGGCAGACGATCACCCACGAGCAAATCAAAAAAATCAAAATCAAAAAATGGAAGTAACCCGAGACACAAACGAAAAGTCGCTGTTCGCCGCAGCCTGTGCACGCACAGCACCGCTTCTTATTCTACGCCCTACACCTGGCTATGGCGACCAGTTGCCAAACTCGAAGGGCGGCGGTGTCTACCCCGCGGGGTTCGCTCAATGCTGGATCGTCGAAGTGCGTGTCGAACTGTACGGTGCCAGACGAACAGACAACGCATTGAGGATTCTACATCCAATCTAACCCTCGGCGTTTTGTCCTCGTCGTCCTGCTCCCACTGCCGCTTTGGCTTTTGCTTCTGCTTCCTGCTGAGCGGTTGCATGGTACGCAGGGAGCTTGCAGAGGCAGCGGGGGGCATGGAGAAGCAAGGAAAAACAAACCAGGAAAGGAAGGAGCAGAGCAAGCGCCGTCCAGGACCGATCACCCCCTCCACGGCCGAGGAGCCCGCTGCTGCTCCTCGTCCTCGTCCTCTCGTCGTCGTCGTCGTCGTCGTCGTCGTCGTCGTCGTCGTCGTCGTCGTCGTCGTCGTCGTCCCCGTCCTCGTCGTCGTCGTCGTCGTCGTCGTCGTCGTCGTCGTCGTCCTTGCCCTTGTCTTCATCCTCGTCCTCAAAAGGCGACGAGATCTATGCATACCCACTGCCCCTGGCCGGCCGGGCCCACCCTGGAGAAATGTGTTCGCCGAGGGAGGCAAAACCTCCTCTCCTGGGCCCGGGATGGGCCTGTCTTGGGGCGAGCTTGAGGGCTCTTGCGGGCGAGCTTGAGGGCTCTTGCGGGCGTATTGGAGGTTATCTTGAACCTTCTGATCAAGAAAACAATCAATTACGACATCTGGGCCAACTTCCCGGAAATTTCTGAAAGCAAGCCTGGGCCAATTTCTGCCGTTCACGCTGAAGGGGCGAACGTTTTCAAAAAACTGTGCCCGATTTGGGGCAAGTTGGCTAGGAAGCGCCAGCATAACTTTTCGGGAGGAGGTTTCTTCATCAGATGCTTGTCTGTAGATGGAACGATCTCGGGGGCCGTCTTTGGGCTCTCTGGGGCCCTCTCAGAAGACGCTTGGGGCTAACCCGGACCCTCTAGCACCCGACCAGGGGTGACCGTTACGTGCAGACCTCGTCGCCCGAAGCTCCCCTAGAAGAAGAAAAAGAAAGGCACAAACATAAACTCTTGGCGCTCCGCGCGGACTTCTTGGATCTGCGCCGGACCCCCCTCCCTGGCGCGCGGAGCGCGCCAGGGGCGCCGCTGGGGGGGCCCAGCGCGGATCCGAGAAACGTCTTCGCGGTGTTTTTTCTTCTTCGGTCCTCCCCTCCGTTGCCGAGAAGGGGAGGAGGAGGAGGAGGAGGAGGAGGAGGAGGAGGAGGAGGAGGGGGAGGAGGAGGAGGAGGAGGAGGAGGAGGAGGAGGAGGAGGAGGAGGAGGAGGAGGAGGAGGAGGAGGGGGAGGGGGCCTGCCTGCGTCCTGCGCGCCACGTGCCACACGAGCACGTTCTCGAGGGGCGTGCTCACCGCGGCCAGCACCACGCCCGCCGCCGAGGCCGCGGCGGCCCACGCGATCATGTCCTGCGCGGGCCAGCCCCGAACAAGGCAGGGGGAGGAGGAGGAGGAGGAGGAGGAGGAGGAGGAGGAGGAGGAGGAGGAGGAGGAGGAGGAGGAGGAGGAAGAGGAGGCCGAGCAACTCACGTTCACGTTGATGGCAACAGGGGGCGTGTTCCGGGAAGGGCCTGGCCTTCGGTGCGTCTCGCCCTCGGCGGGAAAGCCAGCGGAAGCAAAACGGTGGCAATGCCTCGCTGGCGGAAGGCAACGTACAGAATTCGAGAAACAAACTTCATTGGATCTGGGGTTTCTGGAATCAACCGGCTGTGATGGTAATCGTGCCCGTGGTCTTTCCCCCCATTCCACGCTTGAACATCCTCTCTGCTTGGTGGTCGTGTTTCTTCTTGCCGCTCTCCTTCTGCCCCTCCTCTCTGCCCGAGCAACTCGATGCCGTTAATAAAGGCGGGTACCTCGTCGGACCTAGCCTACTTGCCAGCACGTGCTCTTGCATCATTGATCGTTCGAAGTTGGATGACAACTTGATCTGATCACTCACAGCCTGGTTAAACCTTTTTATGCTCCGTGCGCGCGCACTCTAGTCGATCTTATAAGAAGATCGTCAAATGTATACAGCGTTCGAGTCGACCAACAAACTGTCCACGACTTGCATATTGCCTTATTATCCTAAGGTGGCCCTTTCAATCATGAGCGTTGCGTTCAGACACAGACGTCGAGAGGCTACACATTCGTGTGCACCTGCCACCGTAAGAGAACTCGCCATCATGACTATGTCGCGGCCTTGGCGCTGAGGTCCGTATGTTCAGATCCCTGCGTCTTTTTTATATACTACGAGCTTCAGAGAAGCCTGGCCAGAGTAGCAATGCTGCTGGTCTGGAAAGCCACGCGACATTCTCTCTCTCACACACACACACGAACGCACCTGACTACTCCCATAGAGAAACGCTTGTGACTATTCCCGTCGTCGTCTCTCCCCAACACGTCGGAACCAAACCGTCACCACCTTTCTCAAACACCTGCTTTCCTCGTCCATGTGTTCGACCTGTCTTCTCTAGAGGCTTTATGCCCAACGACCTGAATAATCAGTGAGATATTCGTGGCATGCTACACAAGCGAGTGAGAGGCTCAACAAATCAATGCTAGTAAGAGCTGGTTTCGAACCCATGCTGCTTGCACCAAGCGGATACCGCTGAGAAACACATCTCGCCACCTCTACCGACCGCATGATGTGACACATCGCACAGTCCACCAATGTCAAGCCAATCCAACTACGCTAGCCAGAGTGCCGTGTCCTACCATGCACCAACTTGGTTCGCCACACACCTTGAGTTGCAAGGCAACCTGTACATAATTCATACCACGTGGTTATCGGGAAGCAGACTCAACCAGGTATGCGCATGCAAGTCCTGGATGGATGCCTTAAGTTGTGGTATGCACGCTATTGGAATGCGTTGCACATTAGACAGATGTTATGCTCCGTGTCGCCTGACCATGTAACATCTATGTGTGTGCATATCCTCTGACCGAGCTGTTCAAACTTTGGTGATGGTCCTTCCCCTCGAAACATTATTTTGCTATTCCTACTGCGGGTCCTTCTTCCCAGACGGGTCGATGTGAGCACGTGTGGCAGAAGTTGCCCTTGTCTTTAACCATTCGTTGCTGGCAAAGAACGCAGACATCGAGAACATCTCCTTCTCTGGGGGGTCAGAACTGCCTCTACTTACGCTCCCTGCTCCTGTGAACTCGCTGCTTCCATATCTTCCTCCGTGCAAGCATTTTTCTTCCCGCTTCTTTTGCACACACCTCCTCACGCTCTCAGACTGCGTAATGAAGCCATTTCCTCTCCATCGCTCTCGCTCTTCATCATCGTGTTCTCCTTAAACTTCTTGCTTGGATCTTCCCTTTTGTGCACGACCTCTCTACGCTCCTGCGTTCTAGAACTATTCGGGGCAAGAAACGTCACGATGCCAATGTGCGGCACACAATCTGGACTCATACGAAAGAGTTCTAACGAAAGGTGGGGGTGGGGCACCCTTAAATTTTGAGCGCCAAGCCCGAGCTTGAAACTCCAATACTGGCCATCTTTGTGTGGTACGTGCCATGCGGACCAAGAGGGCACAGCAACAAAAATGCAGTCCAGTCGCTCAGCACTTCTTTGAATTGCTTTAGGGTAGAAGGTTGCGTTCTACATTAGCCTTCTCATCAACAGTGGGAATAGACTTCCTCCTCCTCCTCGTCCTCCATCCTCATGCCACAGGGCGCCGCATTCAATGCGTAGCCTACGCCCAAACCGTGGCCGCCTACGGGGATACTCAAGGAGGTGAAGGAAAGCAAGAGAGGGATGAAACAGAAACTCGAAGTGTGGTAATGTCCACAAGAGGGGGTCCTTCAGTATGAGCGGTCCAGAGGATGCTGGATCGAAGCCCACTCGATCCTCGCCAGCCACACCTCACAATCGAATTTCCTGGGAAGATATTTGGGATCCGGTCCTGAACTAACTGAATTTCCCAACTTCGCGCGCATCGCACCCCGCGATTACTTTTGTGCCTTCGCGCCGCCCCCCCGTGGAGAAGGGCAACCGCTCTGGCACAGAACGCGACGCGCGAAACGCGATTATATTCGCGCCCACCCCTCGGGGTGACATAGGGCAAACCCTGAGGTCCAATTTTAAGGGAACGTTAAAACACCACGAGGAATCACTACCAAATCCCTCGGCCCCATCTTTATGCGGCATTTTTCCAGCCGGATCGATCTGTGACGGTCCCGCGGGGCGAAACCACCCGAGGTGAAACACCGGTACCGCCAGGATGTCAGGGAACATGGTCGGAAACTTTTGCCTCGCGTGTCGCCACGGTGGCCCCAGCGACACGCTGCGCCCTCGGGACGTTGACGCTCGAGGATGGGAAAGTGGATAGCAGGTCGTGCCGAAGCGTGGTGGGCCAGAACTGGCGGAGCGACACGCTACCCAAAAGTTCCCGACCGTAAAAGATGCACTGCAAAGAAACATGCAATATCTCTATCTTTTCGCGTACCATACAGACGCTCTGCGGTGGATCAGGGATGCAATCTGTATAGCTCACGTCGCCGGGGATTTCGGGGAGGCACTTTTGCACGATTCTCCTGAGGAAACCTTGCTTGGAACTGGACTCGCAGCACACGTCGGTCGGAAGAAGTAGGTAACCACATGAAGTAGGAAGGCGGATCAAGTAGATTTGGTCCAGGCCCTGCCAGAGAATAACAAAACACAGCAACAGCACATCGATCCTTGACATGGGAAGGCGCTTGAAGCAGAGTGGGGTCTGGGAGTCTCAGAAGACGTGGTTTCAGCGACTGGCATGTGGATGGGCTCGGAGGATCGCGCCACATCCCAAACTTCCCGACCGTAAGCCGACACCGCGCCCGCGACGTCTCGCCGTGCAGAGGCGCGGCCCGCGGCCTGCCCCACGACGTAGGGCAGATTCCGGAAGGCGCCGCGGACGCCCCCGGGCCGCAGCGCCGCCACGGCCGCGGCGAAGCTGCGGGGGCGGCCGCTCGGGTCGGTGCCTGCACTTTTCTGTTGGCTTTTTTTCAGTGTCTTGCTGCTCGATCCTCATGCTCCCATCTGTCTCCCCCCCCTCGCCTCCTCTCGTCGCAAAACAACAGTCGCAGCGGGCGGCTTTGGGCAGCTCTCGACCTCCGGGGGGGGGGGGGGGGGCCCTCACCGAGCCCCGGGATAAAACAAAAAAAAACGAGTCAGGTCCTGGGGAATGGGTCCAGACTTTTTGGGGTCCACGTGGTTAACAAAAGCGACGTCGGAGTTCTGGGCTTCTGCTATCCTCGCGCTGTCCCCTCCGTGCTTCCGCCTCGTTTCCTCCTTCTCTCCATGCTGCTGCCTTTCCTGTTGCTGCTATTTTCCGCTATTTGCCGCGCCATGAAGGGTTTGATCCCTGAAGCGCATCGCGGCGGCTGCTGCCGCCGACCGAGGCGCCTCCGCGCCCGAGCCTAGCCGCACACGCGGCCGACGCGCGGGCGCCTTCGGCGCCGGGGGGGGGGGGAGGGGGCCCCGCCCAGGGGAGAGGAAGGGGCCTCCAGGATCTCTCGGGGCAAAGGAAGAGCGGGGGGGCGAGGCCCTAAAGATGGGAAAGGCCAGGCACCAGAGGACCCCGCAAGGAGGGAGGAAACAGGCCGACGGGGGCCCCAAAACGCGGGCCCCAAGAAGGGGAGCGGGGTCCAATGGTCTACTACTCGCCCCCAGGCCCGGCGCGCTGCCACCCAGGATATCAGCCTAGCAGCTGCAACACCTGTCCTGGGCGGCAGTGCCCAGGCCTTGGGGCACGGTGGGCCAGGGCTCGCCTGGCGTGCCACCCCCTTTACCCCCCCAGCACAGGGCCCGAACCAGGAAACCAAAAGTGGAAGATGAGGCGGCTGGGGGTAAGGGGGGCGGCACCAAATTATGTCCCTCGGGACCCCGACGGCTCAGCCCCCTCACTGGGCCACCTCGGTGGTCGGTGGTGTAGTAGTAGAGCATGATTCTGTCGCCCTCGAGCTTGTGGTACTCGACTCAGTCCTGCTGGTCGAAATCGTGTGATGAGCCTTCTCCATTTGCTCCATTCACTCCATTCAACTCAGCATCGCTGATCCAGTGGTCGTCTGTCTCGATGATGGTAGGATCTTTGTACTTGGCTCGGTCGCCTTGGTCGAGTAGCACTGTTTGACTGTGTTGGGCTCAGGCTCTGGTACTCGTCTCAGCCGATGAGGTAATTGTCGTGCTGGTTAGGGTCGATGGGGGCCGGCTTGTTGCTGGTAGGTGGAATAGATTGTGGGCGCACTCAGGCCTCCATGCACCGACTTCAAGTAGGGTTCGTGGCGGCCCTACCTCGTCCCGCTATGGCTAGGGGTCACGGTGCCCTCGGTGGGGGCGAACCCCAGGCCAAGTGATTCTTGCTGTCGATGAGGAAGATCAACGCTGCCCTATGCTTCGCCCTTGGGCGCTCGGGAGCTCCGTCTCCGCCATGGGAATGGTGGGGGTGGCGAGCTAGGGCGGACCGCGGGGGCGCGGGCAGTACTCGTCCTGCCCCCCCCCTGCCCCTCACCATCCCCCCTGGTAGGCGCGGGCAGTCCTCGTCCTGCCCCCCCGCCCTTCGAGCCCGTCTCGAAGTTTGATCCTTGCCTCACCAGGGCAGCGTTGACTCGTACTTGGTGCAGTTGGGGTAATCTGGCTGGTACCTCTGAGCCCTGACTGAACGGCGGCCGTGTCCGTCAAGTGCAAAACGTGGCGACGTGTGCCTGGGGTGTTCCCTCGCATTCGGGGCTTCCCCAGGACTTGCGTCCTGATGACTTGTGCAAAACTTGACGACGTAGCCTGAGGTGTTCCCACGCACTCGGGGCTTCCTCAGGACTTGCGTTCTGATTCTTTTGTACTTGTCGTCAGGGCGCATCGACGCGATCCGCGTTGTCAGCCTGTGCCCGAACAGCTCCTGTCGAGGTGGTGGCCCTGCCGATTGCCTTGCCGGGTCGGTCCTGCCGGGCCCACTCCCTTGCCTCTTCCAACCAGGTCGGTGAGCCACTCCGCCTCGCTGGGCCCCGATGGTAGTCCTGACCCATCTCCCTGGTCTTGTAGCGGTCGAGCGGCTGGAAGAAGTGGGCCACGTCGTCGTCGATGTGCCACCCCTGGACGTCGCTAGGCGACTCGCCAAAGCGCCACCTTATCTGCTTCGCCAGTGCGGTCGCGATGGCCTGGCACATCCTGTTCGGGTACTCCTTGGCCGCCGCGGTGCGCCACTGGCCGTCGTCGTTGATGCCTGCCAGCTCCGCGTGGTAGGAGGCCGTGTGAAAGCACCTCCCGCTTCCAGGCAGTCTACTGATTTCTGCTCGGAGGGTTGGTAGGGATACCGCCATCAGGCTTGTGGACTTCCTCGAACGCGCTCCACAGGTGCACTGGTCGAATGTGATCAGCTCGACTCCCTGCTGGTTCAGGAGGTGGCGCGTCTCGGGAAGCTTCCAGGAGCTGGCGAAGTGCTCCTCGGTGGGCTCGGACGGGTGCTCGAGCATGCCTGGGACTCCCAGGTTGAGGCACATGTACATGAGCTCCAGCTGTGTCCTGTATAGGCGGTTGCCTGTCGCTACTTGCTCCATCTCTGGGCGGGAAAGGTAGCGAAGGCCCCACAGGCTGCTGCTGCTCCTTAGGGGTCTTGGTGGCCGACCCCTGCAGTCATTGGGGGGCAAGTGGCGCGCTCGGCTCCAGGTCTCGCACGGCGGTCCGCCGATGACTCCTGCAATTCTTCCTGCTTGTGCCATGTCTCGCCACTTGCTGACTGCGACTTCTGATGTCAGGTCGCCGAAGGTCGGGTCGTTGGCGATGTCCAGGCTGAGCATGTGTATGTCGCAAGCAGCCCGACTGCTGAGGCGGTCGAACCAGTCCTGAACATCTCCCTCTCGGCGACGGCCGCTGAATAGATGCAGCACGTATAGCGTCCGAGCTGGTCTGGGCCTCGGTACAGCAGCTGGCGGCGGTGGCGGCTCCTCGATGAAGGGGAGCTCTAGGCTCTCGTAGTGGCCGCCGTTGCTGTCGTCGCTGTCCTCGTCCGTATGTATTTCTGGAGGACGAGCAGGGACTGCAGGCTTCTCTGCCCAGTCGATGGGCCTGCCCGCCCTTCGGTTCGCCTGCTGCTGGTCGCGGACAATTTGCTGGTTGTGCTGCAGCTCGGCTCTACTTAGGATTGCTGGACGCGTCTTTCGCCAATGTCGAGCGCACCTGCGCACTCTCAGCAAGTGTTTGACCAGCCTGTTTGTAGTATGGTAATCCATGCCGCATCCGTAGCAGACCGAACCAGTTGCCCACGAGATAGGATGACCCGACGAGGTGTGGTCCTTGGTGATGTGTGCTCGTAGCACTGCTGCACTGGCTTCGGTACGTCCGCAGTGGTAGCATAGGTACTTGCGCTGCTGCTCGAAGTGCTGGTCTGGGAAGGGCGAGATGGCTTCCGTGTTGGTCCACCGTTGGAGTCGAAGCCGCCATCGAGCTTGGTAGTCGTGATCGTACTGGCGAGCTTTGCCACGTTGGCAAGCTTTCTTTACTGCGCTGAGGTAGCTTTGGTAGTCGTTCCTGGCCCAGTCCTTCCAGTCCTCGAGCGTGTATGCTCCACCACGCTCGTCAGGTCCTGTGTGGTCGCGGACCCAGTCTAGGTCGCGGCGGAGCAGTGCCACCCAGCCGTAACTACCATCCCATGCTTGGCTAAGTAGCCGGCGGAGGTGCAGGGGTCCCCAGTAGAGGCATCTGCCAAATAGTCGTAGCCTCTCAAGTCGCAGGACTATCTCTGGGGGCAGCTTGTCGACCCCTTCGAGAATCTGGGTGTTCGTTACCTCCTTTTTCTGTCGTACTTTCCAAGTGATCCTTTGCGCGGCAGCGTAGTTGACGATATACTGGTTGTTGAAATTCCTGGCCTGGCCTGCGGTGAGTTCGGGCCAGGTAGACGCATTGTAAAGTAGCTGGGATAGCACCACACTGTCGGCTAAGTAGGCCTTGTCTTTGATGGCCAGCTCTGGTCGCCGGTGGACTTCGCGATGGAGAGGCCTCGTGGATGTCGCTGCAGTGGCTACCTTCACTGCGACATCCACCCCAGGGGATGCATTGTCGGTCACGTAGGTCCCGAGGAGCTTGTGGTGACGAACCACCTCGACGTAACTCTCTGCAAGGGGGACCTCGATCCTCGGCACTCCCTCGGAGTAGAAACTGGCCCGCGCTTGCCGGCTCCCAGGCCCACTGAAGTCGATCATCACCTTGGTCTTGGTGAGCTGCAGCTGGAGGCCGAAGGTGCTGGCGGCGCAGTAGACGGCTTCGCAGAACCCGGTGGCCTCATGCTGAATGTGGTCGGGGCTGGTGAACACGTGCATGCCCGTTAGGTCGTCGACGAACGATAGGCCATGTGGTTCATGCTCCTGGAGTGGCCCATCTGTGGGGTCGGTGTCGCATGCGAAGCTGCTGTCAAGAGGCTTGCCCTGAGGTCGTAGCCCTCGCTGCGCAAGGTAGCTGTCAATCATGCGGTGGACTCGGCCGAATAGCAGATTGAAGTCCGCGTCGGCCAGGGGCACGCCAGGCCTCGTGCCCTTGTGCGGCGCCATAAGGTTCTGGGAGAACCTGTGTGATGTCCACCTGTTGCGGTATCCTTCTGCAATGAGGGCAGCCAAGTGGGAGCCGTCCAACACTGTGTCGAGTATCCCTGGGTTGGCCATGAGGTGCTCCAGCTGCGGCTGGGCCCACAGGGGAACCTCGAGGTTCTCTAGCACCTCCTTGACTTCGTCCTCCTCTCCTGGGATACCATGAACCTGCTGGACTACAACCGAATAGAAGGCCTCCTTTAAGTCGTAGCAGCTTATCATGGAGCACTTCCCTTGGGCCTGACTTCTCTCTGTGAAGAGGCGTGCTGCTAGGACCGCCATGTCCGCCCCTCGCTTGGGCCGGCCGCCAACCAGGATGTCCTCCAGCGCTATGGCGAGGGTAGTGTTGAGCATGGTCCTTAGGTATTTGTGGTGGTGCTTGCCCATGACGTTGTTTAAGAGGATCTCGCGGTAGGCTTGGAGGTACCTTGGGTCGCCTTTTCCTTTGGGAATTGCGACCAGGTCTCCACCCTTGAAGCTCAGCGGCTCTCTCACGGTGGTCGCCACCTTGGTGAAGAGGGGGTGCAGTAGCCTCGCTGCCTCTGTGGGGGCCGCCCTGAGGACAGCGTTCGTGAGCCCGTCGGGGCCTCCTTGCGTCCCAGCCTTGGCCGCGGCGAACTGGGCCTGGCAGACGGCCAGGGGCATCACCATGGAGAGATCCAGCATGCCGTCGAAGGGCCTGATCTTGCTGTCGTGATTGTACTTGTTAGCAAGATCATCCGCTGTCACGATCTTGCCCGCCTGTATCTTCGCGAAATGGTTAAGCTCCTGGTCCGCCATTTCCTGGGAGTTGTGGATCACCTCTCCATCCTTGTCGAGCCGCATAGGCTTTCCTGCTGGGAATTTCGCCTTCCTCCCTCCATACCTTAGTAGGTCTCGGTAAGCCTTCCACTGGACCGCAGCGTCGTTCGCAGCGGAGGCGGAGGACGCTGTCGAGGCAAGCCGACTGAGGAATGCGCTGCGGTCCTTCTCGACGGCCGCGGCAACTGTGGGCCCAGACCTGGTGGGGAAGGAAAGGATGGCCATGGCGTAGACCATGGGCGAGATTGTCCAGTTCAGGAGGAGGTGCGCGTAGTGGTGGATGTCGTGGATGGTGCCATCGTCATCGCCACGCTCTCTGCTCCAAAGGGAGAGTGAGTCCCCTACTTCGCCTGCACGAAGAGGATGGGCGTGGGCTACTAGTCGTCCAGGTCGGTCGTCGTGGGCTTCTCCTCTGAGCACTGCACGGTGGACTCGGAGTGTGAGGCGCCTGGCTCGGATCAGGCCCATGGTAGTCTTGGTGACGTAGGGCTTCCTCGTTGCCTTGGCGGCTTTGCCGAAGGCCTGGATGGCCGCGTCGTTGACGACCCTGGTGACCTCCTCGCAGTGGGTGTTGACGTCCACCTCCCAGGGGATGATCGGGGCCTGCTTGAGAATCTCCTTGAAGCTGGCCTTGGCGACGTCATTGTTCAAGTTGGTCAGGTCGGGCCTCGGTCCTGAGACCTTGGTGGTCTTGCAGACGGCCCACTTGAGGGTGGCTAGTACTGGTATGTGGTCTTGTGCAGCTGTGCCTCGGTCCAGACCTGGCTCCGTGCTGCAGCTCGCGACGTACGGGGCGATCGAGGAGCTCAGCAGGATGTAGTCTATCCTGTGGTGTTGCCCCTTCGATCCGACGTGCGTATATGAGTTGTTGCCTGGATCCCTCGTGGTGTTGATGACCTCCATGTTGGTGTCGGCAGCGAAGCTGATGATGTGCTTGCCATTGCCGTTGGTCGCTTCTGGGTACCCACTGGTGCCAACTCCTGGGGACTCGTAGTCGCCAAGACGCCCGTTCAGGTCCCCCGTGAAGATGTCCACTCGGTACTTGTCAGACAATCGCTGAGCAGACTCCCAGAATTCTCTCTTCTCCGCCGCGTGGGAGTCTTCGTGGGGTGCGTATGCTGATGCGATAACCATGTCTGTGCCTGCAACGCGGGTCTTGATGATCAAGAGCCTGCCGTGCTGGTGGAGGACGAGGGCGTCTTTGGCACTTAGGTACTTCGCTGCCCACTCGCGCTGATTGGTTGGGAGACGTTGAGCCAGATGTCGCATCCTCTGTTCTGCTGCGTGTGGCCTGATGAGTAGCAAACGTATTCACCTACATTGCGGACGTCTCCTTCGCTCTGCGTCTCCTGCAGGGCGACGACGTGCAGGCCCATGTCAGCAAACTGTGCTGCTAGGTGCGTGACCTTGGAGAGGCTCTGCTTGCTTTTGCCGGCCGCCTTGCCTTTGCCCGACTTGAAGCTAACGGTGGCCTTGAGTGATCTACAGTTGTAGGTGCACAAATTCACGTTGAGGTCGGCCTTGATGGTGGTGGTGCTGATGGGCCTCTGGATCGCTCCTGGGGCTGCCTGCGGCTGGGTGGCCTCGATGATGAAGTCTTTGTTCCGCAAGGGCGGGTATGCGGCCTTGACCGCATCTGGCTCTGATCGCAGCCATTCCCAGGAAAGGAACTTGTTGTGAGCGATCGCCTGCACTGCTGCAATGTTCGGGTCCATCAGGTCGCTGGCCGAAGCTTGATCTGCTATCCCATCTGCGAGCTCGTTCCAAGGGTGCCCGATGTGCGAGTTAATATGGTGCCACTGGGTAGGTCGGGCTTGTTGGAGGAGGCCTGCAAGCGTGCGAATGGCGGCCCCCAACCTCGGATGTACGTGGCATTGGGCTTCGCCTTTGGCCAGGTTGATAACGTTGAGGGCGTCGGGCGTGATCTCGATGGGCGCGTCGGTGTCTTGACCAAGGGCCCACATCAGTGCCCAAAGTACTGCCGCGAGCTCAGCTGTGTATGCCGTCACCTTCTCGTTGTTTGCCATGTCGTCTAGGGTCTCGGTGACCTTGCCAGCAATGAAACCCCGAAAGCCGAACGGGCCTCGTAAGTTGCGCCCGTCGTCGTACTCGTCGACAATGACAACTGCCCAGGCGGCTGGATGTGGGATGCCGTTGTAGCTGCCGTCCGTGTAGATGTGTGTCCGCCTGGTCGGCAGCTCGCGTGATGGGCACATCTCCAGCGCCATCCTTGCCATGCTGTGCAGGGTCGTTGTGTCGACGTCGTCGCAGACGTTGACGCGGCCTCGGCCGCGAAGGGTCTCGGCTACTGGGTCTTGGCTGAGAACTGGCAGCACTGTCGCTTGGCCTCTTTCTCGTGCTGTCGTGGTGGGGAACTGCCGTCGCCTTCGGCCACGCCTGGCCCTCTCTGCATTGACGTACTCGGGGGAGTACTCGATGTCGTCGCCTGGCGCCAGCCCCATGCCCTGTAGAATGGGACCTTGTGTAGTGGTGATGTGGGCTGGAGGTGGCTGTGGTGTCGGAGAACGTGTGGGTGGGGCTGGTGATATGGCCCCAGCCTGAGGCGCACTCCGCTTCACGGGTGGTAGTGATGGCATTTGGCTCCCCTCATCGTAGTTCAAGTTGTCCGATCCAGCCCGCGCGGCCTGACTGAACAGGGGCTCGCGTGATTGGGCGTGGAGCATGCTGTCACGTAGACGATGAGGTTCGCCATCCAGGGCGTCTGGGTGGTTGGTAGCACCCGTGCCGTGGTGGGAGCGCGCTGCTGCCGAGGGGAGCGTTGGCTTCCACCTGCTGGACCGTGGTGTGCTGCTTGGGTCCGTCGGGACTGGGGCCACTGGTGCTGCTGGTTGAGCTGCTGAGTCCGTCGGGTCTGGATCCACCGCCAGAGCATGGTACTTGTTGTGGATGCTGCTGTTGTCCCGACGACTGTGGCTCTCCGCAGCGCGCCGTGCGCGGCGTGCACTCCGCTGGGCTGATCGGAAGGCTGCGTCTGCGCGCGCTTGCTTCCACTCCTCGTAACATTGCTGGGGCTTCCACCCCAAAATCCCCAATCCTGTCCTCCTCGCTACACTCCTTCCTCCCCCTCCTCCTCCTCCTCCTCCTCCTCCTCCTCCTCCTCCTCCTCCTCCTCCTCCCCCCTCCTCCTCCTCCTCCTCCTCCTCCTCCTCCTCCTCCTCCTCCTCCTCCTCCTCATCATCATCCCCCGCCTCCGCCCCCTGGCCCCCTCGAGTTGTGAAGCAATCGTGACGGGGAGTTGTTCGATACTTCCGGCCCCCGAGGGCCCTTGCCGGCCCTCGGGACCGTGAAACCACGGCGCAGGATGAAAGATGGCTGGTCCGGGGGAGCGGGTCGAGACCTTCGGGGGTCGACGCTAGGAAACAAAGAGAGCATGCTGACGTCGGGGGTGGTCTTCAGTCGGGCCCGTCCCTCTACAGGAGGAACATGCACAAGTAGCAGAAAATAGCCTGGGGACTATTGTTTCAGTGTTTTTGACCATGTGGGCGTACTTTTGCGTATTTTCTATTCTTCGTCGGAATTCTCTCCCTGTGGGGGGGACGCGCCCGACCCGAGGGTGGCCCGTGCTCCCCGCGCCCGGGCCCCCGGACGTCATGCATCCTTCCCGGCGTGGACCCCCAGCGGTCTGCGCCCCTCCCCCCCCTTAGGACCGGCTGCTCGTCCCGAGCCGCTCTTCGACGGCCCTGCGAGGGCCAGGGAGGGCCCCCCTCGGGGGCGGCAAAGAGGGGGGTGAGGACTAAGGGGGGGGGGATGTCATGGCGTGGGCCATGAGATCTCCCCAGATCTCATGGCGCCTCGTCTTCTCTGATTACGTCCCTGGCCCCCCTTGGGCCGCGCACATGCCGCCGGTCATGATGATTGGCGCCCCCCCCCCTCTGACGCCCTCCTCTTGGCCGCCCCCGACCCCCGGAGGCCGAAAGCGTTGGAAAGCCTCCATCCTGAATTTTGTCACGGCGCGATCCTGTCTGGGCAGGTGGTGAGCTGGGGGGTCGATGCGACCCCGCTTGTGGCGAAAGGCTCCCCGCCATGATGTCTGCATAGCCCGAGGGGGTCTGGGGTTCTGAGGTCCGAGCTTACCTGAGCCTTGCCCACCAGAAAGGGTGTCGAGCACCAAGAAAGTACCGAAACTGGAGGGGTTGCACGTGCCGGGGCCTAAGGCTAAGGCTAAGGCTGCGCCTGTGTCGTCCCAGGGGGGACGGCCCTACGCGGGGCTAGGCGGTGGCGCCAGGGCACCGGCATCACTCGAACGTCTCATAGCCGGATATGACAATCGGGGCTGGGGTCGGTGAGATGGGAGCCGGAGTCGGAGAGATGCTCGTTCGACACTGCTTCGGTGCCTCCCTGGGTGCTCGAGATGGTTTCTGGGATGCGGTCCTGCACCACGATGGGCAACAACCGAAGTCTGGGGACGCGGCCCGCCGCCGAGAGGAGGAGGAGGAGCCGGAGGGGCAGCAGCTCGCGGAGGCCTCGCAGGCCGAGGGCGAGGCGGCCGCGGAGGGCGGCGAGGCACCGGCGGCGCCCGAGGCGGCCGCGCAGCGCGGCGCGGCAGCGCCCGCGCCCGAGGCGCCCCGCGCGGAGGAGCCGCCCTTGCTGTGGGGCCTGGCGTCCTCGGTGCTGCGGCCCCGCGTGCGCCGCGCAGGGGGCCCGGAGGCGCCGGAGTGAGGCGGCCGAGCCCGCCGCGCCCTCCCTCCCTTCCCCGCCCTGCCCTCCCTCCCTTCCCCGCCCTGCCCTCCTCCTCCTCCTCCGCCTCCTCCGCCTCCTTCTCCTTCTCCTCTTCCTCCGCCTCCTCCTCCCCCTCCCCCTCCTCCTCCTCCTCCTCCTCCTCTCCCTCCTCCTCCTCTCCTCCTCCTCCTTCTCCTCCTCTCCTCCTCCTCCTCCTCCTTCCTCCTCTTCCCCTCCTCCTCCTCCTCCTCCCCCTCCTCCTCCTCCTCCTCCTCCTCCTCCTCCTCCTCCTCCTCCTCCTCCTCCTCCTCCTCCTCCTCCCCGGGGTGGCGTGGGCCAGAGCAGGGGCACCGGCCGAGACCCGCACGGCCGAGCGCGCCGCGGAAAGGGTCCCCGCGGGGTGCCCCGCCCCGCGTGGCGAAGGAAGGATGAGAAAGACACGCGTCGGGTTGGGAGGACGGGGCTGGGAGGATGGGGTTGGAACTATGGGGTCGGGAGGACGAGAAGGATGCTGTGTCGGGTTGGGAGGACGGGGCTGGGAGCAACGATCTAGGCCTCCTGGATGGGGTCGGAGCAGAGGGGGTCGGAGGAGATGGGGCTGGGAGCAAGGATCTAGGCCGGAGCAGAGGGGGTCGGAGGAGATGGGGCTGGGAGCAAGGATCCAGGCCTCCTGGAGGGGGTCGGAGCAGAGGGGGTCGGAGGAGATGGGGCTGGGAGCAAGGATCTAGGCCTCCTGGATGGGGTCGGAGCAGAGGGGGTCGGAGGAGACGGGGCTGGGAGCAAGGATCTAGGCCTCCTAGATGGGGTCCGAGCAGATGGGGTCGGAGGAGATGGGGCTGGGAGCAACGATCTAGGCCGAAGTCGGGCCTGTCCCCCTACAGGGGGATTTTCGTTGAAAAATAGCACGTACCCCCAAAATAATATTAAAAAAAACATTCCAAAAATAGTCTGGGGACTATTCTTTGAGTATTTTCTGGCCTTTTTGAGGGCATTTTGGGGTATTTTTGATTTTTCGTCGAAAATCCCCCTGTATGGGGGACACACCCGACATAAATCTACGCCTCCTAGATGGGGTCAGAGCAGATGGGGTCGGAGGATCGCGCCGCATCGCCGACGCATCGGCGATGCGTCGACGATGCGGCTCGATGTGGAGACCGTGATCCCACGCCGACGTCGCCGGTGCATTGCCGACGTAATCGATGCATCGCCGATGCATCGCCGATGCACCGCCGATACATCGGCGATGCATTGGCGATGCGGCGCGATCCTTCGAATCCACCTCCTCGGAGCCCATCAAGGAGGCATCTGAGCGATGAGATCGTCCGAACTATCGCGTATGTGAAGTGCCGTTCTTACACCGTCGTGCCCTGTATCTTCCCCGCCCCTTTCTCCCAACCCGATCATTGTCTTTCGCAAAGGAGCTGCAGACCCAGGCCCCGTCGGGTCATGAAAAGATCATGACCGGAGGTCTTCCTCATTTTCAGCCTCTGGGGGCCCTTGCTGGCCCTCGGGCCCATGGGGCCAGGCCAGACCGCTGGGGACCCTGACTGGCCCATGGGTCCATGAAAAACCAGCAATGTGTCTGGACCGCTGGGGGTCCACGTGATGGGGTTCCATGTGATTAACAAATCATGACGCCGGGGGTCTAGGGAGCAGGGGGAAACAGTACCCGATACCGCTGCACATCCCTTGTCGCCACGGCTGGATCCGGTTCGACGTCGTGGTCAGGACGCACCCTGGAAGGGGTGCTTGGAAACAAACGCCACCAACAGTCCACCGAGCTGGTAATACTTCGTTCCAGGCTCGCACCCTGGGAGTACCCAGAACGGAGTGCCACCAGCTCGGGGGGAAGCCTCTGGGATCCGCGTTTATAATGGTGGTGGCGCTTTTCTGCTCTCATGAAAGCCGTCCGACCTTCCCAGACTTCCGACGATATGACTTGCTGGAGCGTTTTGTTTTCTGAGCGTTTGTTTTTTTCGATTCGTCGGCTCCATGGGGCCCGAGCATTGGGGCCACCAGACCCTCAAAAGCATATCCAGGACTGAAAACTACCCGTGAGAAGTGGATCGGCACCCATGTGCCCGGGAGTAGCGGTATCGATACGCACGTGTCCTCTCTTCCAAAAGAGTATCCGGATCTATCCCCCCCCAAGGTTCACGGTACACCTCTTCCCATTGCAATGTACATATGATTCTGCCCGATCGTCCGTCTTAAATATGAATACATACCATTCCAGCCAGGCTGGAGTTCCCCCCTTGTATCGGCTGCAACAGATATTATGCGCGCACATTCGTCCATCAACAATCATCAATGTTCAAGAATTCCTGGCAGAAAACAAAAAGACAAAGTGCACACGCGCGCGCGGCGTGGCGCGAGCATGCCGAATTCCTTGAAAGAACCTTCTGAGCTTCGTAAGGATGTCAAAATCAGATGTCCTGACAACATATACAAACACATGGTTGTGCAGCCAGGGTGTTCAAAGAAACGCTTGCGCCCGCGCCCTTGCCAATTCTCATCAAGACCTTAGTTTTTTTCAGCATTTGATAAATGTGTTAGGACGTGAACAACCAGGCTTCTCGCGCGCGCATGCCGAAATCGCTCGAAAGCCCTTGAGCGCGTGCTGTCGCAAGAATCCCTGGCAACAGATGGGACGAAGTGCACACGCGCGCGTCGTCGCGCGCATGCCGAAATCCTTCAAAAACCTTAGGATTCGCGTAGATTTCCAAACCGAGGTTCCCGAAACAACAGTCTGTTTTCAATGAAGTCTGCGCTCGCGGCCTTGCGGATTGTTAAGAAAACTGCAGGTTTTCTGGTTCATCGAATTTTGCCAGACGGGCCTGTCGCGCCGCATGTCGAACTCATTCGAACGCCCTTGCCAGCATGCGGGGGGGGGGTGCACGGCCCATGTCGAATAACACCACGCGGGCCACCCGCGCGTGTCGGCCGCGCGCGCATGCCGAACTCTTGCGAAATCCTCCATCGCCGACGCGAGGACATTGTCATCGTCACCGTCGGTCGTGATCAACGTCCGCGCCGTCATTGGCCTTGCCGTCGTCATCGCCACTACCATCGTCACCACCATCGCTATTCTCATAATCGTGTCTACCGTTGTCGGCGTCTCCATTCTACCGCGCCCGCCCAAGTTTCCGATTCGCATTGCAGTGCCCGCTTGGGCCAGCGATCAGCGCCACCGCGGCGGCGTCGGTCGCGCCAAACTAGTTGGGCGCTGTGCGCGCGAGCATGCGCATGCTAGCGCAGCCGCAGAGATGCAGCAGCCAACGCCAAGCACTCACCGCAATCGCCGCCGCATGGGCTTTGCAAGCCAAGTTGCGGGTGGATGAGGTGTTTGCGAGAACAAGGAAGTTGCAAGTGTAGTTGTGCAAGTATGTTTTGTTCCCTTGGAGTTTGTCACGGGAGGGGGATCGCAATTCTTTCCCGGAGGTTGTGCGGGAGGCCATGGTGCTGCACGCACCGCGGTGCCCATTTGTGGGAATGGCAGAGGGGACTCGCCAGCTGGAGGCGGAAACAATCTGGTACTTTTTTGACCCCCCCCAGAAGCTCTGAGGCCCGAAAACCATCACTTCACTGATTTTTGGCCCCAGGGCCCACTGAGGCCCAGGGGCCCCAGATTAGTGAAGTGATGTTTTTCCCACGTAAGGACAACGAAATTCATCACTTCGCTAAACCGAACCCAGGACGAAAGTCAGGGGCCGAATTGCTGCTGTGATGCAACATAGGTCTCGTAGAAGTTGTCATGGGAAGGGGATCGCGATCCCCACGCGAGAGGTGTGCGGGACGCCGTGGCGCTGCACACCCCACGTTGCCCACGTGTGAGAAGTTCCAGGGGGGGAAGACGTGGCGGCGGAAGGAAATCATGACGAGGAGGAAGCGGAGGAGAAGGAGGAAGAGAAAGGGGGAGGAGAGGGAGTAGTAGGAGGAGGAGGAGGAAGTAGGACGAGTGCAAACCCAAGACTCATCAGCGATGTTGCAATCAACCCTCGCTCCAAGCCCCCCCGTCAAAGGTCCCTTACCAGGGTTTATTGACTTTGAGAGAGGTGCCCTGTTGGAAGACAACCGTTTGACACATCGGAACCGTACCAAAACACCACGATTTGCATTTCACTCCCGCAAGTCAGCGTTCCACATGCGTCCTTACAACCCTGAACGTCCCAGAACTTCCCAGAGACTTCGACACCGCGAATCAATATGACAGTTGCGCCATGACCATCCTGCATCGTGCCATGATTGACACACCATATCTGGTACGTCAACCATAAACATCAGTGAAACTGTTGTAAGCGAATGCGCACTGCGCTAAGACGAGACCCACATTTAGAAACAGAGCTGCCCTTCATCCGTGAAGTTCTTGCATGTTTGCAAGACGAATGTGTGCGGCGCCAAGGCGAGACCCACACTTGAAAAAACGGCCTATCCACCAATCGTGAGGCTCTCGCACAATTTCAGACGAATTTGCGCTGCCACATTTCGAACACGGCCCGCCCTCTGTCCATGAAGCTTTTTCAATGTTGTAAATCGAATGTGCGCGGCGCTCAGACGAGAGCGACGTGTTGAAATCGACCCGCCTTCCATCCGCGAAACCCTTACAAAGTTTTGATACGAATGTTGGCGAGATTGAAAACGACGCGCTTTCCTCACCAGTGGTGAGGAAGTCTCAGGCGAAACGCCCAGCCAGCCATACCAACACGTCTCGGGGCGCGACAGGGAGGAGTCATTTAGAAGGAACAGGGATTCGGGAGAAGAGAGGGCGGCTGTGCGTGCGACCGCCCCTCAGCGCCCCTTGGATGGCGAGGATCCGCGTGGATCGGCGCAGCACCGGCTCCGCGGGACGCCCCGCGGGCGCAGCAACGCGGTGGCCGGACAGCACCCAGAGGGCGGAGTCCCGAGTTGCTTGGCGTGCGGCGCCCGCCCCGCAGGCAACGTCGCGCCTCGCAGCGCCCAGTGAGGGCGAGGCCTCGTTGGACCAGGGTTTCGACCCGGACTCCGCCCTGGGCCTAGCAGGCATGCAGCAGAGGCGGCGGCACTCTCGTGCTCATTAGCGCCCAGTGAGGGCGAGGCCTCGTTGGACCCACGCTTCGGCTCGGACTCCGCCCTGGGCCTAGCAAGGATGCAGCAGTGGCGGCGGCACTATCGTGCCCAGCAGCGCCCAGGGAGGGCGAGGCCTCCTGGGACCTGCGCTTCGGCTCCGACTCCGCGTTGGGCCTAGCAGGGATGCAGCAAAGGCGGCGGCACTCATCGTGCCCAGCAGCGCCCAGGGACGGCGAGGCCTCGTTGGACCTGCGCTTCGGCTCCGACTCTGCCCTGGGCCCAGAAGGGATGCAGCAAAGGCTGCAGCATTCCGGTACCCAGCAGCGCCAAGGGAGGGCGAGGCCTCGTTGGACTTGCTCTTCGGCTCCGACTCTGCCCTGGGCCTAGCATGGATGCAGCAAAGGCGGCGGCATTCGCGCGCCCAGCAGCGCCCAGTGAGGGCGAGGCCTCGTTGGACCTGCCCTTCGGCTACGACTCCGCCTTGGGTCTGGCAGGGATGCAGCAAAGGCGGCGGCATTCGCGCGCCCAGCAGCGCCCAGTGAGGGCGAGGCCTCGTTGGACCTGCCCTTCGGCTACGACTCCGCCTTGGGTCTGGCAGGGATGCAGTAAAGGCGGCGGCATTCTCGTGCCCAGCAGCACCCAGGGACGGCGAGGCCTTGATGGACCTATGCTTCGGCTACGGCTCTGCTTTGGGCGTAGCAGGGACACAGCAAAGGCGGCGGCACTCTCGCGCCTGGTTGCGCCCAAAGAGGGCCGAGGCCTCGTTGGACCCACGCTTCGGCTCCGACTCCGCCCTGGGCCTAGCATGGATGCAGCAAGAGCAGCGGCATTCTCGCGCCCAGCAGCGCCCAGGAAGGGCGATGCCTTGCTGGACTTGTGCTTCGGTTCCGACTCTGCTTTGGGCGAATCAGGGATGCAGCAAAGGCGGCGGCACTCTCGCGCCCAGCAGCGCCCAGGGAGGACGAGGCCTCGTTGGACCTGCGCTTCGGCTCCGATTTCGCTTTGGACCTAGCAGGGATGCAGCAATGGCGGCGGCATTTCCGCGCCTGGCAGCGCCCAGGGGGGGGAGGCGAGGCCTTGTTGGACCTGCGCTTCGACCCGACTCCGCCCTGGGCCCAGCAGGGATGCAGCAAAGGCGGCGACACTCCTCGCGCCCAGCAGCACCCAGGGAGGGCGAGGCCTCGTTGGACCTGCGCTTCGGCTCCGACTCCGCCCTGGGCCTAGCAAGGACGCAGCAAAGGCGGCGGCATTCTCGCGCCTCGCAGCGCCCAGCGGAGGCGAGGCCTCGTTGGACCTGCGCTCCGGCTCCGGCTTCGCTTTGGACCTAGCTGGGATGCAGCACAGGCGGCGGCACTCTCGCGCCCAGCAGCACCCGGGGACGGCGAGGCCTCCTGGGACCTGCGTTTCAACCCCGACCCCGCCCTGGGCCGAGCAAGGATGCAGCAGAGGCGGCGGCACTGTCGTGCCCAGCAGCGCCAAGGGGACGGCGAGGCCTCGTTGGACCTGCGCTTCGGCTCCGACTCCGCCTTGGGCCTAGCAGGGACGCAGCAAAGGCGGCGGCACTCTCGTGCCCAGCAGCGCCCATGGAGGGCGAGGCCTCCTTGGACCCACGCTTCGGCTCCGACTCCGCCCTGGGCTGAGCAGGGATGCAGAGCAGGCGGCGGCGCTCTCGCGCCTCGCAGCGCGCGCAGAGAACGAGGACCCCTTTGGATCCCCGCGTGACCTCCCTGCGGGGGCGCGGCGAAGCGGCGACAGCTGCGCGCCGGGCAGCACCTACGAGCGGGCGGGGCCCCGCTGGGCTGCGCGCCTCCCGGGGGCGCAGCAGAAAGTCGCGGTCGTCACGTGCCGGGCCGCGCCCGAGGAGGGCGAGTCGGGGATCGCGCAGCGGGGGTTCAGCGCCAACGGGGGTCAGCCAGGGCGCTGGATCCTGGCGCGGCCCTGGAAGGCTGGATTTGTGGCTGGCTTGGGAGCGGATCGCGGCCCCGGATGTGGCCTTCCATCTTGGCATGTTTTTGTTGTCCTCCTAGCTTACACCTCCTTAACCCTTCCGAGGAGTTCGGGGGGGCTGAGCCAGGTCTGGGAAGCCCCCCAACACAAAGGCGCAGTTTTCCCTGAGTTCGCTGGGCCGGGTTTTCGCTGAGCGGGGTCGGCCCGCGCCCGAGCGAGGCCTCGTTGGGCCTGCGTGGCGCGCAAATCCTCCGAGGCGGGGACGTATCCGTGACCGCCGTCGGGAGGATCGACCTGTGTGGATCTCGGCAGGCGAGCGATGCGTACGGACGTGTTCGGGCCTTGGACGGGCCTAACAGGCCGGCGCCTGTACCTCTCGCCTCGCGCGCTGGCCTCTCACGGGTCCTGGCGGAAGAGTGAGCTTTCCAGATAAGAAGTTCTTCTGGCCTTGAAGGGGTGTAGGATACATATCCATAGCCACCGTCAGCCGCGGTCACCGAGGGCCGATCCCGAGGCGGCGGTTCTGGATAAGCCCCTGCCCCGCAACTCTTCTGGCCCTCCTCTTAGGCGCAGCAGGTGGTGGCCGCTGCGCGTCTGGAAGCATGCCAGAAGGGTGCATCCCCGATTGGTCTGCGTGGCGCGCCACTCGGCCGGGCTCCTCGCGGCTGGATCTGCGGGGGGCCCGACTCCGCTGGACCTGTGTCGGAGTCAAGGGGATGAGCCACTGAGAAAGACGAGGGGGGAGGAGAAGGAGGATCGTGAGAGAACAGGAATGGGCGGGACGGGAGATACTCTACTCCGTTCAAGACGAGTCTGCTCAAGACGAGCTGGAGGATGAACGGGGGAAGCGCGAGGAAAGGATGAGGATTGAGCAACAGTTGCCCTGTCCCAAACGAGGGTCCAGCATTGGACGCAGGAAGGGGGCGGAGGCGGAGGCGGAGGCGGAGGAGGAGGAGGAGGAGGAGGAGGAGGAGGAGGAGGAGGAGGAGGAAGAGGACGAAGAGCACGAGGAGGAAGAGGAGGAGGAACCGCTCGGAGGATGGAAGTCGGCGGGAGCAAGGAGGAGGAAGGAGGAGGAGGGGGAGAAGGAGGAGGAGATGATAGGACCAACCGAGGAGGAAGGGAGGAAGTAGGAGGGGAAGAGGAGGAGGAGGAGGAGTAGGCGAGAAAAGAAGGAGAGTAACGCGAGAGGACCCAATGCAGGAAGTCAGGGGCCCAGTTCACGACAGCAGCCTCCCTATCCTCGGCCACCGCGCAGGGCGCGAAGAGCCCCACAAAACCCCTTCCTCCCGCGCGCGCCAGGAGAAGAACGACCTCGTGAAGCACCGGGACATGCTCTCGGGGCAGGTTTCGGGCGTCGAGGAATAGGGGGGGCGATGAACCTTGGCATCGGTCGGGCGCGAGCGTTTTTTCCGTCGGCGGGGAGCGTCGAGAAACATCTTGGACCATCTTGCGAAACCGCACGCGCCAACATCGACAAATGCTCGGGGAATTGGCGTCCGAGAGCGATGGCGAGTAAACGGGGAGGTCGGGAGGGGTGCACCTCTTGTGGCCTATACAAGCGCACTGAAGGGGCCCCCCTAGGACCCAACAGGGGCACAACATGTGCACATTTCTCCCCCGCCCCACCCCTCTTACCCATACCCCCGACGTCATGCTTTCTTTTGTTTTCATAACTTCCACCTCCAAAGTCCCGACCCACTCCCCGGGACCAGTTTTTGTTCATCCTGCGTCGTCTTGTGACGGTCCCGAAGGCCGGTGGGGGCCCCCAGAGGCCGAAGGCAGCGACAAGCCTGGCGCCGTGCGCTTTTGCTCTTCCCCTATGCCTCGAGGGGGTCTGGGTATCCCCCCCACCACCACCACCCACGGAGACACGCGAACAATTTCTGGAATTTCGAATTCAAAATTTTCGAAGCCCGTCTAGCTCAGTCGGTAGCGCGCAGGTCTTTTGAGCCTGTGGTCGTGGGCTCGAGCCCCACGGGGGGCGTCTTTGACCCTCAAACGGCACGAGTTTCCCGCGGCGGCCGGGAAAGCAAAACCCCTCTAGTCGGTATCTCTAGAAAAAATAACGCAGCGAAAGATGGCGCCACGCCCGAAGGCAGCGAGAAGCCTGGCGCCGTGTGCTTTTTTGCTCTTCCCCTATGCCTCGAGGGGGGCCTGGGTATCGCCCCTCGCCCCCCCCCCCCCCCCTGGCCTACGCCCGAAGGTCGGGCAGCTGCAGACGCAGAACTCCGACCTCGGCCTGAAGGCCCCCCGCCCGCGGGTCCCCCGCGGCCAAGGGGGGGATGGGGCCGGGGGCCGGTCCCGGCGCCGGCGGGGGCGAGGGCGGCGCGGGATGCTCTCCTTCCTCCTTCGGGCGGGAGGGGGGGGGGCCCCTCCGTCGCGGGCAGCGTTTTAGGTCGGCCTGTCCCTCGCCGGAGTGTTTTTTTTTTTTTTTTTTTGTTTTTTTTTTTTTGTTTTTCATTTGTGTTGTTTTAAATGTTGTTAAATATATATATATATATAATATATATATATATATATATATAAAAATGATCTTTTAATACATCTATATATATAAAAAGGTAGAGAATGGTCGGGGGGCGATTGTTGGATTATGTGTCGATCATCTGGGGATCTTTTTGCTGGTATGCTTTTGATCTGTCGTGCAGAATCCGCCTGTAGGAGGACATGCCCGGCCTGAGGCAGCGTTTTGGGGGGATGGGCTCCGGCGGGGTCGCACCGATCCCCCATCTCATCACCTTCCCGGACAGGATCGCGTCGCAAGCAAAACATCAGGATGTCGTTTTTTTTTCTGCGTTTTCGGCCTCACGGAGGCCCTCGCTGGGCCCTGGGGCCGTCCACACAAAGACTCAGGATGACTTCCGGGGACGGTCCCGGGGAGAGGGTTGGCACTGCCTGGGACCGCGTGTGGAAAAGGGTCAGGACGTCGCATGTCTGGGTTAGCTGCCCCGAAACGCTCGTTTTGAACCGCAGCGCGTGGCGTATTCAAAACGTCTGTGTTGGCAAGCGGCGTGTTGGCTCGGCACGTGTTGCGCCACGTTCTGGCGAGCAAGACCTGCGTTTCAGTCGTTGACGTGTTGAGCTCCCTGCCAACACGCTACGGGTTACGTGGTAAGTATCGGGGCGGCTAAGCTCACTACTTACCACGCCACCCAAGCCGAACTGGAAGGTCCCAGAGCCCCCCAGATTTCGGGTTGCGGTGTGTACGGGTTCCATCGTGTTTCCTCATGTTCTGGAGCGCCCCCCACTCCACAGGAACGTGACGCTGCCACGGGTGACTTCGGCTTGGGTTGGGGGGGCTTGGTGAGTAGCCACACTCGCCCAGTCATCGCCCATCGGCGACGGATCGCCGATTCCAGCTCGATGTTCCCCCCCCCTGAGCCAGCCCCCCCTGTCGTTGCC
>CAUYUJ010020826.1:0-92500 GCA_963575745.1 Prorocentrum cordatum
GGGGGGGGGGGGGGGCCCCCCGCCGGGCCCCTGCCCCCCCTCCCTTGTTCCCCCTCACTCCCAAGTTTTCCCAGGGCGGAGAACCCTCGCGTTCCCCTCCTTTCCCAAATTTATCCCAAGCCGGGAACCCTTACTTTCAGAAAAGGGTAACTCTTCAATCGAAGGTTCCCGGCCCTGGAAAGGCTTGATAAAAAGGGGGGACGAGGCCCTCTTGGGCTGCCTCGGCCCCTCCAAGACAAAACGGCCTGGGAGGACCCAGTGGGGCTTCTCTGGAGGTCACCATCCATGAGGGCGTCAAGATGGTCCCAGAACGGCCCAGGAGGGCCCCAAGAGGGATCCAAGGGGCACCCAGGAGGACCCCAGTGGCGTATATAACTCGAGGCTTTGGCCACATAGACCCCTGGAACCCTTCGGGGAGGCCCGAAAGAGAGAGTCCAGGAGGGGCCCAAGTGGTGCATATGACTCGAGGCTTCGGCTATGTTCACCCCTGGGGCCTCCTCTCAACTTTCTCGGGGCCCCTACAGGACGGCCGGGGAGCGCCCCAAAGGGGCTCCAAGAGGGCCCCCGACACGTGCAACGGCCGTCTTTGGGGCGCTCTTGTGACCCTCTTGGGCCCCTCCAAGGTGGCCTGGGAGGGCCCGAAAGGGCTCCAAAGGAGGGCTAAGGCCCGAAGGCGACCCCCAAAGATGCGCAACGGCCGTTGCGCTGCGCACCTTTGGGGCTCACGTGGGACCCTCCTGCGGCCCCCTTTGGGCCCAGAGCGGATAGGGCCTCAGGGCCGTCCAGTTTCGCCCTGGACTTCAGGGCCGCCCAGGGCAAAAGTACCCACAACAATCCCAGGATTGAGATGGGTAGGTTGGCCCCACCGTCAGAAGACAGATGTCACATGACTGGGTCGAGAACTTCACCTCTGACCTTTGCCTTTACAGTCTCCCCTTCGCCCTTTCCGCCCCATGCCACGAAAAGGAGAATGATGAGGAGTAGGAGGAAAACTGCGAGAGCATCGCGTGAATCGGGCCCCTCTCGGGGCTTGCAGTGCCGTCTCGGAAAGCCCCAAGGGGGTTCCAAGAGGGGCCTGGCATTTCTGGGCCCCCCCCGGGTCGTCTTGGAGTGGCCCCACAGGGTTCCGCGAGGATTATTGGAAGGCGCCCAGCGGAACTCACCAACCCCACGGGCTCTCCAAGTGCTTTAAGAGGGCCCCGAGAGGGCCCCGGGCCCCAATATGCAATACACATGTAACACACACACCAACAAGGAAGCGGTTTGTGCTAAGTCTGCGTTGCATGTTGGGCCCTCTTGGAGCCCTCAGCGGGCTCTCGCAGCACTTGAGAAGGACCCCGAGAGGGCTCCAAGATGGGCCCCAGATTCAACACATGTAACACAAACCGCTTCCTTGCTTGGGACCAGGTTGTGTTGAATTTGCGTTAGGATGTTGGCCCTCTTGAAGCCCTCTTGGGGCCCTTTGGGAACCCGATGGAACTTACCACGAAGTTCCGTTGGTGCCCTCTCGGAGCCCTCTTGGAACCCTCCTGGGCCCTCCCTGGTCGTCACGGAGTGGCCCAACAGGGCTCCAAGAAGGCCCCAGGGGGGCTTCAGGAGGGAACCCAACGGAACCTACCACGAAGAGATCAGAATCTGTGTCGCAATACGTTGAAACATCACGACGCCCAGTCTGTTGCCCCCGGAGCGGGCCGACTCGGCTCTGGAAAAATGGAGGAGGACAAAGGGGCAGAATCCGGGCGTCAATATTTTCAAAAATCTTGACGCCCCCGTTTTTGCCCCCGGAGCGGGCCGACTCGGGCCCCGACAGCAGCGCAATGCATGTGATACATACGCAGCTACACATAACTATACATATAATATACCACACACGCGTCCTTACTGCGGCTCGCAGCTGTCTTCTAGGATGTGCGTATGTATATACATATATATATATATATATATATATATATACGTGTACACATATATAAATATACACATGCGCGCGCGTGTGCATGACACTTGCGAGACTCACTACGCCCCGCGAGCTGCTACACAACACGAGAGGTATGTCCAAAATCTCCTACCGATGCGCGGGCACTGGAGATTCAATACGCCCCGTGAGCCGCTACAAAACACGAGGTATGTCCAAAATCTCCCACCGATGCTCCTGCTGTGCATCGCTGCTTGCGTCTGTTGGTGCCTCGCGCCCCGTCGGCCCTGCTGCGCCGGCTCGGTCGTCCTCAGTCCTGCTCTTCAGCGTTCTCCTCGTCCTCGCCCTCGTCGCCATCTTCCTCCTCCTCCTCCTCTTCCTCGTTCGCCGCCCCGCGCAGCTCTGCCAGCTGCTTCTTGAGCTTCTCGGCCGCCGACTCGGCCTTGGCCTTGGCCGTCCCTTTGGCCTTCCCCTTGGCCTTCCCCTTTGGCTTCGGGTTCGCCTTGGGCTTTGGCGCCGGGTGTCCGGGCGCGCTGCTGCTCGAGCTGATCGCAGAGAGAATGGCTGCCAAGCCGGGCTTGTAGAACGGGCTCGTGGGGTCCTTCATCGACTGGAAGAGGAGGTCGCAGACCTTGTCGTCGAACCACTTCTGGTGCTCGGGCGTCAGGGTCACGCCGAAGTACGGCACGCGGTTCTTCACCGCCGTCACCGCAAGAGTAGGGTCCATCGCAGTCAAGTCAATCCACGCCTTGACACTCACGGCCTCGCCAAAACACTCGTAGAGCTCGGGGCACCCGGCGTGGTACGCAACCGGTTCGACATCATCGTCGTCGCGCTTCTGCTTAGGCGCCGACTTGTCGAAGCCCGGCGTCTCACCTCCAACGTCGAAGCGAGTTTTGCCCAACATCTTCACCTTCTCCTTGAACGTTGCGCTCGCCAGCTCCGCGTGCGGTGGCAAGACTACAGGACCTACGAAATTGCTGCGATTGCTGCCCCCGTAGTGCTTGCGGTCATTCTCGGACAGCTTGGGGGCGGAGCCAGATACCATATGGACGCGCTCTACGCAGTTGAGGGGCGTGTTCTTCGTGACGCGCTCGCGGCGGCGCTCGATGCTGCTGTCCGTGTACTGCACGTAGTATGTCTGGCGGGTGAGGTCGCACTTCTTGTTCGCCTCGGGGTTCTTGAAGCCAGCCATCAGCGCTGCCTCGTTCCCCGCTTTGCCCCCGTCCCATAGCAGGAACACGTCCCCATCTGCGAGCTCCTGCCACGTCTCTCCTTTCGCGCCCCGCGACATGCAGAGGCCGCCGACGAGCTTGCTCAAGTGGCCATTTGCACGCAACCCAGGAACTCGTATATGTGGATGGGTAACCGTCTCCCCCGTCTGCTTCGTGTCGTAGTTCACGACGATGTAACCCTTCTCCGATCCCCGCAGCGAACCCGTGCTGCTCGCGCGAAGGACGTCGGCGAAGGCCGAGGCGGAGGCTGGCTCCACAATTGTCGTCACGTAGCGCGAGACAATATTCTCGGTATACTGGCGGTACTCGGAAATCTTGAGCTCAGGATCGGACTTTGCCAGCTCTGGATGGGCCCAGCCGGACATCTGGCTATCCTCGCAGCCCTGGTCGGACGTGAGCTTCCAAATGTTGCTGAGTGACACGGCCTCGGGCTCGTTCGAGGGCGTCGTTTCTGCGGTGACTCCTGGGAGTTGATCATCCTCATCTTTCAGGGCGTCCTGGATCTCCTTCAACCGGCTCTTCACGGGGTCCTCGTCGAGCAAGTCGGTCGCTGATTTCGAAGTGAGGGTGGACAGAATATCAGCGTCCGAGTCGTGCCCGTACTTCACGTCGACGACGAGAAGCACGGCCATCTGATCTGCGTGTGAAAGAGCGCCGAGCCACGCTTGCTCAACCTTGAGGGCGGCTGAGCCACACATCGCCCGGAATCTGTCATGTGACTCCATAACCTCGGCCATGCGGGCCAGGCCATCCGGCGTCACGCCCAGCGCCACGCATTTGGAGTGCACCAGCTTGGAGAGCTCAAGTTTTCGAATGCATACTTCCGCGTAGCCCTTCGAATCCCTCGCCTTCCCCAGCAACACCGTCTTGGACATGTCCGTCGGCGACCGGTTCCCATGGCAGACCTCGTCGTATAATTGAGCCATGATGTGTTGCAAGTGCTCGGAGCTCTTGACCCGGTAAACCAAAGATGACAAGATCGTGATGTTGTTCAGCGAGTGCTTGGCGCCGTAGCGGTCCTCGAAGCGCTCCATAATCTCTCTGCAGGCCGGCACAGACAGAAGGTTCTTGTTCACAGTTGCCGCTTGCTCGATGAAGCTGTCTGTGACGATGTTCTTGGCCCCATGTTTCGTGTGCTTCTTGTACTCGAGCTCCAGCGCTTTCACGCCGATGCTCTTGCCACCGTTCGCCTTCTCCAGCATGGCCTTCGTCTCCATGACCTCGAGGATTCGCTGACACACAGTCCTCTCTAACTCTTTTGCGATGTCCACGGACTGGTCCCTGATGTTGATAGCTTCGAAATGGAGCTCCTTCTTGCCGTCGAAAAGCTGGAAGCGCAACGTCACGGTGCAGAAGCACTTGTGGAACTCACCCAGAACTTCATCAGACTCCCCAGCCTCGATCATCTCGTGGGTCCTCAGCCACAAAGCGTGCGGGATCTCGATCGGTGAAACGAGCTTGTTGTTGCCGACCATGGAGAGAGGGTCTTTGTCCTTGCCGTCCAAGTAGACTACGAGCGTGTGCGGCATCACTGGCGGCCTGCCCGCAGGGAACAAGGCGTCGGCGAGCCGCCGGACGCGACTCATGCTCCGGGGCATACCGCTGTCTGGCGACCAGAACATGTTGCACCAAGCGAGATTGCAACTCGCCTCGTACATGCCTTCCTTCTCCATTGCTGTCTTGCGCTTCGCACTGTTGTATGGTTCTTTGAACCCTCCATGGCCGATGCCCAGCGGCATATCCGTTGTCAGCGACTCAAACACTGGATGGCCCAACACGTTGGTGATAATGTCTTGCATGGCTGCATTGTACGCAACGTTTGCACTTCCCACCTCCATGCCGTCCATACTCGCACAAAGTGCCAACTTCTTTGCAACCTCGCTTTTGGGCTTCTTGGGATCACTGGCCGCCTTGCCGCTGGGCGCGCCCCGTTTGCCAGGCGCCATTGCCTTCAGATGTCGGATCGTGGGGTCGCACTGGAACAAATCGGCTTGGACCAAAATTGCTAAGGATCTCCAGGTCACGATTGGTGCACCTATTCATTTCCATGAAGTGGTAATCGTCATCATTTGTTAGAGTGAGGGGGCCGAACGGTCTTACGGTGTCCCTGGGTGCGTGGCTGCAGTGGGGCTCCGCGGTGAGGATTATGCTCGTTGTTGTCGTCGTCCCGGCGGGTGGGTCGCGGCGCGGGTAGGTCGCGGCGCGGGCGGGTCGCGGCGCGGGTGGGTCGCGGGTGGCATGCGGCGCCGATGGGTCGCGGGCGGGTCGCAGGTGGGTTGCGGGTGGGCCGCGGCGCGGGTGAGTCGTTCGTTCCCCTCAGTGCTTGCCCTTGGGGCTTTGTTGGAGCTGTCTTGCGGCCCTCTCGCGCCGTCTGAGGGCCGCACGAAGGGCCCAAGAGGGCCCCAAGACGGCTTCAAGAGGGCCCCAAGATCGGTCACGCGAGAGAGGGTTCGTGTGACCGCTCTTGGGAGCCTCTTGGAGCCGTCTTGGAGCCTTCCTGGGCTCCTCCGAGGGCCATGGGACGGGTCCGAAAAGGCCCCGAGCGGGCTCCAAGAAGGTCGAAGAGGGCCCCATGAGGCTCCCAAGAGGGCCCCAAGATCGGTCACGCGAGAGAGGCTTCGTGTGACCGCTCTTGGGGGCATATTGGGGCCTTCTTGGGGCCCTCTTGGGCCTTTCCGAGGGTCCGGGGAAGGGTCCCAGAGAGCCCCGAGAGGGTTCCAATATGCCCCAAGAGGGCCCCAAGAGGGCCCCAAAACGCAAAAAAAACATATAGATCACTGATCTGTCTGGTTTGGGGGCCTTTTGGTGCCGTCTTGGGGCCCTCTTGGGCCTTTCCGAGGGTCCTGGAAAGGGTCCAAGAGAGCCCCGAGAGGGTTCCAATATGCCCCAAGAGGGCCCCAAGAGGGCCCCCAAACGCAAAAAAAACAGATAGATCATTGATATATCTGGTTTGGGGGCCTCTTGGGGCCGTCTTGGGGCCCTCTTGGGCCCATCCGAGGGCCCTGGGAAGGGCCCAGGGCCCCGAGAAGGCTCCAAGAGGGCCCCAAGAGGGCCCCAAAGCTCCAAAAACATATTGTGTCTGGTTTGGGACCTCGTGGGGCCCTCCAGGGGCCCACGAGAGAGGCTTCACGTGACCGTTCTTGGGAGCCTCTTGGAGCCGTCATGGGGCTCTCTTGGCCCCCTCTGAAGGCCCTGGAACGGGTCCAAGAGGGGGTCGATGGGGTCTGGAAAGGGCCGTTTCTTCTATGTCATAGGGGCCGATGGGTCGCGGGCGGGTCGCGAGGCGGGCGGGCGAATGTAATAAAAACGTATGTTTTTTTCTCATGGATTTGGAAGATTTTTGCTGCATGGGGACTCTCCAGGAAGTCCTCTTGGCGCCTTCTTGGGACCTCCCTCTTGGAGGCTTCTGGGGCCGTCTTGAGGCCATATTGGGCGTTTTGGATTGCTTTGAGGCTGTCTGAGAAGCCTCTTGGATCGTCTTAGGGTTGGAAGGAAGTCTAAGGGATGACAGCTTCTCCTGGGAGGGGGGGGGCCTGGGACCTCCCCGCTGCCCCCCCCCCCCCCCCAGATCCGCCCCCGGGACCCCCCCCCCGGGTCGGGGAAGGGAACAAAGGGAAGGGGCTTACGACGAATGTCCTTTGCGCTGACCTGCCCGAGGAGGAGAGACGACCACTGAGGGAAGGGGGAAAGGTGAAATCCACTGAAACGCGAACCCACGGAAACGCGAAGCCGTCTTCCGTTCACACACGTCGACAGGGTCCGGGCGTGGTCTTTTATTTTTCCGAGCCGTGTCCAGCCGACAAGTTGCGCTGACCCAGCTCGGGGCCAGTGGCCCCGGACGGTGGCCGACGCCAGGGCAGGGTTTTGCCCCCTCCCCCCTGAAGAAATATAGAGCTACCCCCGCCGTTCTCGCAGAGTCTGCGGGAGCAGTGCGGCGAGATATCGGCGTGCTGTCCTGACCCCAGAAGGGGTGCCTCAGCGGCAACGAGCGGGACGCATTGTCTAAGGGGTAGACCAACGCCGAAAACGTCGACCCGACGAACCGAACCCTCGCGAGCAGGAGGGCGAGCACCAGCAGCAAAAGGAGCAGGAGGTGGAGAGGAGGGGACAAGAAGGCTGAGGACGAGGACGACGAGTACGAGTACGAGGCAGACGAGGCTGGATAGTTGGACAGGGGAAGGGGAGGAGTCGAGGATGAAGGGGGGCGTGCTTGATGATGGTTATGTTTGTATTTTGCACTGCCAAGGCGACGACGGTCAGTGGTGCATGAGTGTAGCGGACATCGCAGTCAGCGAGACCACGGATCGACTAAGTTGTCACAGCCTGCTGAGCCTAGCACTCCTATCATGACGCGCCCAACCACGCTCTGCGTGAAGGCATTTCCGATCATGCCTCCTATGTGTCTTCGTCGTATGCCCAGGCTACCCACTCGCAGGCGGTCTGGACACATTGCTTGCAATCGCATCATCTCGTCATTGTTCAACCGCCTGCCCTTCCACGCTAGCCAGTAGCCGGTTCGGGCGCGTTGCTTTGTCAAACATGGCACCCGACCGAGGCAGTTCTGAGCTCGACGGCTGTCGATGTCGCACACCATGGGCACCCTCTTGAAATTCAGGCCAGCCTGTTTTATCACCTTCAGTGCGGCGGCTACGCGGCGGCGAGCCAACGAGCCGCGCCGACCCGGCGGCAGGCGGGTCCCAAACTCTGTATCGTCGATGAATGTTTCCAAAGGACGTGGCTGAAGCTGGGGGGGCCATCGCATCGGCTTAGTTGGGCGCAGGACTCCCACGTGATAAAGGCGACGGCGGCTCTGAGGAACGCCGCCGTGCAACTTCGAGTCCAGAATATTCCACGAGACTGTGTAACCAATGGACTGCATGGCGCGTAGCACCATCAGAAAACACTCACCGTGACGCCGCAGTAAGCCTTCGACGTTCTCAAGGACCACCATCCGTGGCCGGCGCTGGTCGAGATATGATAAAATCGCTCCAATCACAGACGCGCGCGGATCCTCAATTCCGAGCCCCTCGCCTGCGCCACTGAATGGTTGGCACGGGTACCCTGCCACCAGCAAGTCGCAGGCAGGAGCAGCGACGAATTCTGGCCCGCACACGTCGTCGTAGAAGTGACGTATGTCGTCGTGGTTAGCTTGAATGATGGCCTTCGATGCGGGGTCCGTGTCCGCCGCGAAGACGTACTCGACATGCAAGCCGGCGTTCACGGCCTGGATGTCAGCGAGTGCTTCGCGGTCCGTGCCCAGGCCCGAACATATGCTGCCCAACCGCAGCGGCCCATCGCCGAAATGCCTGGGCATCGCTACGCCACGAGTCTGCACCGTGATGAAATGTTACAGCAATGACGGCGATATGATGACTGACTGCGGTGGTGCGCTCTGACGCGTCCTCTGACTGTCCCCCAGGGGGGGGGGGAATCCCCCCCCCCCGGGGGGCACTCCAGACAGGTCCGGAGTGCCCCCGGTCAGGTTTTTCAAATTCTAGGACACTCCAGACAGGTCCGGGTGCCCCCGGGGGACAGGTACAGACAGGTCTTTTCAAGTTCTAGGACACTCCAGACAGGTCCGGAGTGCCCCCGGGGAGGGGGGGATTCCCCCCCCCTCCGGGGGCACTCCGGACCTGTCTTTCTTTCTTTCCCTTCATTTCCTTTCCCTCTCGCTCCTCTCTGCCTCGCTCCCACTCCTACCTTCTTCGCTGGCAGGCCAAGAGACCAAGTTCAGACAAAACGCGAGCCCACTTTTCGGAAAAGGGCCCGCGCCGGGAGGAAAGTTCAAACAGGCCCCACGCGGGCTGCTGTAGAGGAGAGGGAAACTCCCCAAACTTGCCGATGCCGAATGTTGTCGCTCGAACTTGTTTTGCGGTATGAGCGCAGTGACTTGCGACGATGGCAATGGGGCAATGGGGGGCAAACATTCACTTCAATCTTGATTGGGCTTTCTGAGGTCCACTTTTGGGTCGCGCGCATCCAAAGGTGCGCGCACCCCCCCAGAAGAGTGCAGCTGACTGCATCACACGAAGTCCGCGACCGACCGACCTCCTCCTCCCCCTCCTCCTCCTCCTCCTCCTGAGCCCGTTGACCCAGGCTTGATCCGGCCTTGGGCTCGATTTCTATCCGATGCTCGTTCCCCCCATCTCTGGACGTTCACAGGGAGGCGTCTGGCAACGCACAAGACTAGGTAGTGTGAATGTGAGTTAGTACGTTCCGTAGCACCCCGCAATTGCGGATAAGAGTGAGGGCGCGGGCGCGCGGGCGCAGCTACTGCGACCCACCCGCGCCCCACCCGCTTCGCGACCCGCCCGCGACCCATCGGCCCCTATGCCATAAAAGAAACGGCCCTTCTCAGGCCCCATCGACCCTCTTGGACCCCTCCCCGGGCTCTCGGAGGGGGGCAAGAGAGCCCCATGACGGCTCCAAGAGGCTCCCAAGAACGGTCACGTGAAGCCTCTCTCGCGTGACCGATCTTGGGGCCATCTTCGGGCCCTCTTGACTCTTGGAGCAACCTTGGGGCCCTCTCGGGCCTTGCCCCCGGCTTCATAAGGCTTTCGAAAAACGTAAACGAAGGACCCAGGAAGGGCCCCATGACCATCTATTCGCTTTCGCAGCGATATGCGTGAGGCCGCCCTCGCAAAACGATTTTGCATGGACAAAACAGGCATGTTCCCTTGAAAAAAAACGACGTGCAAACACACTTCTTGAAAGCCCAAGAATTGCACAACCAATTTTCTTTGAAGTTTGTTGATTTTTCATGCACAAAATAAGCACTGCAGGAAGCAAACCCAAATATCGCCATGAAACGGCAATCTCTGAAAGTCGAATAACGTTTCGCGCGTTCCCCCCACCCAAGATGACCACAACGGCCCCGGAGGAGTCCCCAAGAGGCCCCAAAGACTGCCAAGAACCCCCCAAGAGGCCCGACAATGTTTTAAGCTTGTCCTGATATTCCCCAATCATACCCTTCCCAGGACCCTCGGAAGGGCCCTAGAGGGCCCCAAGAAGGCCTCAATATGCCCCCAAGAGCGGTCACGCGAAGCCTCTCTCGCGTGACCGATATTGGGGCCCTCTTGGGAGCCTCATGGGGCCCTCTTCGACCTTCGTGGAGCCCGCTCGGGGCTTTCTTGGACCCGCCCCATGGCCCTCGGAGGGGCCCAAGAGGGCCCCAAGACGGCTCCAAGAGGCTCCCAAGAGCGGTCACGCGAACCCTCTCTCGCGTGACCGATCTTGGGGCCCTCTTGAAGCCGTCTTGGGGCCCTCTTGGGCCCTTTCCTACGGCTCTCAGACGGCTCCAAGAGGGCCCCAGGACAGCTCCAAGAGAGCCCCAAGGGCAGGCACCGAGGGGACCGAACGACTCACCCGCGCCGCGACCCACCCGCGACCCACCCGCGACCCTTCGGCGCCGCAAACCACCCGCGACCCACCCGCGCAGCGACCCGCCCGCGCCGCGACCCACCCGCGCCTCGACCCACCCGCTGGGACGACAACAACAGCAAAAAACAGAATCCTCTCCACGGATCCCCAGTGCAGCCACGCACCCAGGGACATTGTAAGACCGTTCGGCCCCCTCACTCTGATATGTTGGCCCCCTTGATCTGGGCCGTCGTCTCCAGACAATCACCCGCGACAGTTGTTGCACGGCTGACCCTGGACAGAGTTACCCGTCACCAGTATTGCCCGGCGGATGTCATTGCTGCTGCGTTGCTGTTGCGTTTCGGTCGGAATCAACAGCAGCGTCGAGGTCGGGGGGATTTGCCCCTCGGAGTTGCGGCGCTTTTAGCGGGAGCTAACCTACCCCCCCCCCCGCAAAAAAAACTTGGGAGGGCCTGTCTGGCCCAAATCCTAGCAGTGGCCCTGGGCTCGGGCTCGGGAACTCGCGCAACGATTGTCCGACGGATGTGTTGGGAAGAATGCCGAATGGAGGATGGGGGGGAACATGATGAGGAGGGGGGCGGGATCTGGCGGATGACAAAGGAGAGGCGGGTGAGAATGAGGGAGGGGGGGGGGATTGAGGAAGGAGGAAAGAGAGGCAGGAATTGGGGGAGACGCATGAAGGGAAATAAGACGACGAGGAAGAGGAACACGTGGAAAAATACAGCGGCGTCAAGGAACAGGAGTAGGATGAGCATTTGAAGTAAGAAGAGGGACAGTATGATTGAATGAAGGAGCGCATGATGATGTTTTTTTTTGTCGCCGGCAGCGCCCCAATCAGCGCCGGCACGCACCCGTCGTGGCATCACACCCCAGCTCGCTGTAAGCGAAAAAGCTTGGCAAATCGAAGGCACCCTGAATGAACGAGAAGTTCGCATGCCTTTTCTCAGCCCTGGTCAGAAATGCCAGCACTTGGTAAGGCCGCTGCTGTCTACGCGGGCGGTTGACGTTTGCAAGCGTGGCCCGGACGAATGCTTCCCGCTTTTCGAGCAGTCTCCAATTAGTGCCTGGCTGCTGCAAGACATCCGCTAACACTTCAAAGCATCCTGGGTGTTTGCGGACGAACCTACGAGAAAACCAAACGCTGCGATTGGATTTTCGCAACCCTGAGCTGTTAAAGATGACCGAGGCGCCCCGCACGCCCCGAGAAAGAACAAACTCAAGTGAAGCGATCCGGGCGCCACTCAACACTGCGGCAAGCTGAACATAATCTGGCACCCTGAAGGGGTTGTTGGCGACCAAGACGAGGCCAGCCCTCGCAACTGACTCCTGGGCGACGAGACCCGTGTCCGATTGGAGCAGACGCTCTCGCTGCATTCGAGGAACATCGGGATGGAACCACACCTGAACTCCGTGGAAATTCATCGGCTTCCGCGGCGCCATCTTCTCAATCAGCTGAAGGTGGGCCTTGTGCAACCGGATGCTGCTCTCCAGCGTGCTCCTGCGATGTTCCTCCGCGAGCTCGGCGTCCCCCGCCCCGCACTCCTCCGGGAGAGCCGCGCCCTCGAGCACTCGCTCTAGGTGAGCGATCTTGCGGCGCTTGCGCTGCAGATCGCACTCCTGATCCATTTTGGGCGTCCACCGCTGCGCCCCCAGCTCCCTCGCGCGCAGCCTCACGGAATCGAGGTCGCAGGCGCCGTCCACGTGGATCATGGATTCCAACTTGCGGCGCTGCTTCGCGCGCCAGGCCTTCAACGTGCCGCCAGAAAAACCGCTGAGTTTTCCCTTGTCAGAGCGCGTCCAGCAAGACTTCCGAGCAGAACCGAACATCGCCACGTAGAAGAGGCGCGCGTCATCAATGATGCTCGCCTCCCGGTAAAGCCCGCGTCCTGCCAGCGCCAATTCGGCTGCCTCCAGGCGCGGGGTCATGGACCGATGTTTAGTCAGAAGGCTGCACTGCGTGCTCAGGGCCCGTTCGGTATTGCTCGTCGTGCACGCGTGGAAAGCTGCGTACATTTGCAGGCCTCGTGAAATGCAATCGTACGGCACATCCCTTCGCCGTCGTTTCCTGTCTAAGGCCTCGCGCCACGCATCCAAGCAAGTCATGCGTGGTGTCGTGGCGTATATGCTCTGCGCCAGGGAGTGGACGTCGTCGAACTGCTGAGTGAACGCCCGAACGTCCATGCCGCCCTTCAGCGCCAGCCGGCGAGCGTGCGAAGCAAAGCAGCTGTCATCCGCTAGCGAGTGCCGAAGATCAGCCCCCCGGGTGAGAGAAAATATTGCGAAGCATTGTAAGAACTCTGAATCCGGGAACTCTGTTTTTATCACCTCGATGGCCAAAGATACCCAGCATTGCATGCGCTGCAGGGCCGACGCCACGGCCCCCTGCAAGGCCACGCCTCCAATAGATCGAAGCGGGTTGCCACTGGCCTGGCGCACGATTGGCATAGGTTTCTTCAGAAGTTCCAACATGTGGTAGGTGTGCCCAACCCGGGTGCACTTGCCCAGGACAAAAAGCGTCTTGATCTTCTGAACGAACGCGCTAATCTCCATTGAGATTGTCGATGGGTCCATATCAGGGGAATCCCAGAATCGTACAAATTCCAATCCGTGCTGGGCTGCATCCGCCATCATTGCCATGGTAACGAGCCGTTCTTCTGTCACCCAGTTCATGAACTCCATGGCCTTCGCAGACTCCGGCTTCCCTAGATGGGGCGTGCAAGAATCCAATCGATTTGATGTGATCGGGAAATCATGTTTCATCCGTAACTTGTCGGACCGAAGCTAAGCTAAGACGGGCCTCCCGAACCTGGGAAAGCTACGCCAAGTCAAGCAGCGCAAAGCAGATCTAAGCTAGGCCAAGACAACCCCAGGCGCTGCTCAACGTTTGATGCACAGCAAATCGAAACTCAGTGATACTGCATTGAGCTACCCTCACATCAAATATTGGTTTCGTGCAAAATCCGCGGCGCGCCTCGCCGCTCGATGGCAACGCGCTTCACCGTCAGAAAATAGGCGGGCCAGTAGAGAACCATGCGGGAGATCGGCTCGAAATGCGTCTCGAACCGGTGCATGGCCGATTTGAGGTCCTTGATGCGTTCCGAAGACGATGGGGCCACGTTGTTTTCAGGGTCCAAGTCTTTGATGAGCTCACTGAAGTACTTTTGGAACATATCACTGTGCTGAATGAGTTGCGTCACGCACTTCTTTGTGGTTACGCACATTTTCATGATCCCATTCAAAACTTCATCTGACGACCAAGGTCGCGTAAGGAGACGCCGGGACGCATGCGTGTGGTCTTTGAAAACCATTGCGTTGGGTGTCCACTGGCATTGCAACACCCTGATGGCCAGCTGCTCGTCTGACGCACCGTCTGCATCTAGCGCAACGGTGATTTGCTGCATGTGCTCCAGGAGAGATTCATTGACGCTCCGCTGCGCCGCCACCGGCGCGAAGAAGTTCTCTGTGCAGAAATTGCGGAGCACCTCTTTTACCCCAAGGACGATGCCAATGTGGCCTTTTCCCATCGTCAGATGATGCACGTGCCCTAGTACACCGTGCCGAACTTCCAAAGCTGCATTTGTGGCGACGTAGTTCACCAAAAATCGCTGCCCCTTGCCATCTTGATGGAGGGCGATGTACTGGGCACCGAGCATAAACTCACGTTCCTGAGCTCGCTTGCCCTCGGCCAAAGCGAATGTCATGCGGACGAGCTTATTGCGGCCCAGTTGCTCGCCGCTCTCGGTCTTCAGAGCACTCTGGTTGGACCTGAGCATCTGGCGGTGCTTGAGAACGTCCGCAAACTCCTGCGCCGACGGCGCACGTGACAGCGCCTGTTCAGCTAGAGTTTGGGCCTTTTCGTTCACGCATGCTCGGACGGCCTGCGTGTGCCTATGGCTGAACTCATGCCGCCTCAAGTTCCCAGCGCTCAGCGTGCTCGACACCCCAGTCGACACCAACTTCGTCGGAGCACCCGTGTGGAGCTCGCACAGAACACATCGAACTGACCATGCACCATCGATTTCCCCAGCTGTAAGCCACGAGCCCAAGTGCGGATGGCTCGGATCCACGAGGAACCTTTTCAACCATCTGCCCACGCACCGTGAATATATTGCCTTCAGGCAGGTTCTGGCTTCGTCAGAAGGCATGCTTGAGCCCAAATGGCTTTCGAAGCTATGGGTGTGAGCAGGGCGCTGCGGGGCCGATGGAAGGACGGTTAGGCCCTGGGGCCCGAAAAGCCTCAGGAGGCCAAAGGCGGCGAAACATTTCCCGCTCAAAATAATGCTCGATTGCCCTGGGGCCCGAAAGCGGCCTCTGGAGGCCAAAGGCGGCGAAACATTTCCTGGTGCGCCACTTCAGCCTTCCAGCCGGCCCCAGCGCGGCAAGCCCTCCCCTCCCCTCCCCTCCCCTCCCTCCCTCCCCCCCTCCCTCCCTCCCTCCGTCGCCCCCATCCCCTTTTCTTTCCCTCCGCGCCATCCCCTCTCCCCCAAAAACCAATCCCTCGCTATTCCCCTCTCTCCTTCCCTTCCTTTTCCTCCTCGTCCCCTTCCTTCTCGTCGTCGTCGTCGTCGTCTTTTGCCCCTCCCCGAAGGAGCTCCACCGAAGGCGCAACTGGGAGGGGTCGCGCGCCACCGCGCCGCCCATTTCGGCGCATTCCTCACACGTCTCGCGGCCCCAGAAGGAGCTCCACCTGAGGCTCCCGCGGCAGGAGCCGAGGCGGCTACACAGCGCCCCAATTCGATCGAGAACCCCCCCCATGTTGCGAGCGCAGGGCGGGGGGGGTTCTCGATCGAATTGGGCACGCATGTGTATATTTATATATGTGTACACGTATATACATATACATATACATATACATATACATATACATATACATATATATACATACACACATATACGCACATCCTAGAAGACAGCTGCGAGCCGCAGTAAGGACGCGTGTGTGGTATATTATATGTATAATTATGTGTAGCTGCGTATGTATCACATGCATTGCGCTGCTGTCGGGACCCGAGTCGGCCCGCTCCGGGGGCAAAAACGGCGGCGTCAAGATTTTTGAAAATATTGACGCCCGGATTCTGCCCCTTTGTCCTCCTCCATTTTTCCAGAGCCGAGTCGGCCCGCTCCGGGGGCAACAGACTGGGCGTCGTGATGTTTCAATGTATTGCGACACAGATTCTGATCTCTTCGTGGTAGGTTCCGTTGGGTACCCTCCTGAAGCCCCCCTGGGGCCCTCTTGGAGCCCTGTTGGGCCACTCCGTGACGACCTGGGAGGGCCCAGGAGGGTTCCAAGAGGGCTCCGAGAGGGCACCAACGGAACTTCGTGGTAAGTTCCATCGGGTTCCCAGAGGGCCCCAAGAGGGCTTCAAGAGGGCCAGCATCCTAACGCAAATTCAACACAACCTGGTCCCAAGCAAGGAAGCGGTTTGTGTTACATGTGTTGAATTTGGGGCCCATCTTGGAGCCCTCTCGGGGTCCTTCTCAAGTGCTGCGAGAGCCCGCTGAGGGCTCCAAGAGGGCCCAACATGCAACGCAGACTTAGCACAAACCGCTTCCTTGTTGGTGTGTGTTACATGTGTATTGCATATTGGGGCCCGGGGCCCTCTCGGGGCCCTCTTAAAGCACTTGGAGAGCCCGTAGGGTTGGTGAGTTCCGCTGGGCGCCTTCCAATAATCCTCGCGGAACCCTGTGGGGCCACTCCAAGACGACCCGGGGGGGGGCCAGAAATGCCAGGCCCCTCTTGGAACCCCCTTGGGGCTTTCCGAGACGGCACTGCAAGGCCCGAGAGGGACCCGATTCACGCGATGCTCTCGCAGTTTTCCTCCTACTCCTCATCATTCTCCTTTTCGTGGCATGGGGCGGAAACGGCGAAGGGGAGACTGTAAAGGCAAAGGTCAGGTGAAGTTCTCGACCCAGTCATGTGACATCTGTCTTCTGACGGTGGGGCCAACCTACCCATCTCAATCCTGGGATTGATGTGGGTGCTTTTGCCCTGGGCGGCCCTGAAGTCCAGGGCGAAACTGGACGGCCCTGAGGCCCTATCCGCTCTGGACCCAAAGGGGGCCGCAGGAGGGTCCCACGTGAGCCCCAAAGGTGCGCAGCGCAACGGCCGTTGCGCATCTTTGGGGGTCGCCTTCGGGCCTTAGCCCTCCTTTGGAGCCCTTTCGGGCCCTCCCAGGCCACCTTGGAGGGGCCCAAGAGGGTCACAAGAGCGCCCCAAAGACGGCCGTTGCACGTGTCGGGGGCCCTCTTGGAGCCCCTTTGGGGCGCTCCCCGGCCGTCCTGTAGGGGCCCCGAGAAAGTTGAGAGGAGGCCCCAGGGGTGAACATAGCCGAAGCCTCGAGTCATATGCACCACTGGGGCCCCTCCTGGACTCTCTCTTTCGGGCCTCCCCGAAGGGTTCCAGGGGTCTATGTGGCCAAAGCCTCGAATTATATACGCCACTGGGGTCCTCCTGGGTGCCCCTTGGATCCCTCTTGGGGCCCTCCTGGGCCGTTCTGGGACCATCTTGACGCCCTCATGGATGGTGACCTCCACAGAAGCCCCACTGGGTCCTCCCAGGCCGTTTTGTCTTGGAGGGGCCGATGCAGCCCAAGAGGGCCTCGTCCCCCCTTTTTATCAAGCCTTTCCAGGGCCGGGAACCTTCGATTGAAGAGTTACCATTTTCTGAAAGTAAGGGTTCCCGGCTTGGGATAAATTTGGGAAAGGAGGGGAACGCGAGGGTTCTCCGCCCTGGGAGTGAGGGGGGACAAAGGAGGGGGGGCAGGGGCCTGGCGGCCCCCAGAAGGAAGTTGCACTTTCACTTGGAGCCCTCCTCGGCCGTCTTGGAGGGGCCCGTTCTCCCCCCCGTGGCGGGCCGCCGTCCCCGTGGCGGGGCCGCCGTGGAAGCGCCGCCCCTGCGGGGAAAAGTGGCACTTTCACTTTTCCACCCCGTTGTGAAAGTGCCACCCTGCCGCCTGGATCACCAGCTCTTCGAGCCCTCCTGGGGCCCTCTCGGCGGCTTGGGGGCTCTCTTGGGGCCCTGGGGTGGGCGGGGCACCCCATAGATAGAGCCGCCTCCGCCTCCTCCCCCGCCTGCCCCCGGTCCCCCCCCCCGCCGCTCCTCCCCTCCCCTCCATGTGCCGCTGCCTGTTCTCGCCTCCCCTCCCTTTTGCCCTCCTCTCCTCCCTTCCCCCCTCCTTGTCCTGCCTCTGCCCTCGGCCGCCGGAGCCCCGCCTGGAGGCTCGCGGAGTCGACGGCGATCAAGGGCGCGGAGGGCCTCCAGGGCCCTGCGCCGCCCCGCGCGGCGCGCGCCGCTCCCAGGAAGGGGGGGGGGGGAACGGAAGGAGAGGCGGGGGCAGGAGAGGGGGCGGGGAGCAGGGGGAGGAGGGAGGAGAGGAGGGAGGAGAGGAGGGAGGGAGGGAAGGAGGGAGGAGGAGGAGGGGGAGGAGGAGGAGGGGGGAAGGGGAGCGGAGAAGGCCAAGCCAGACAAGCGCTCCAAAGGAACAGGCTCTTTGCTGTTTTCCACGCCCAACGCCAAACGAGGAGGCCACGACGCGCCAAATGCGCACCGAAACTCGCTGTCAGAAACTGTCCGGCGAGCGTGGCCGAAACTCGGGCCACGGGTTCGGGCAAGGAGGAGAGGAGGAGGAGGAGGAGGAGGAGGAGGAGGAGGAGGAGGAGGGAAAGGAGGAGGAGGAAAAGGAGGAGGAGGAAAAGGAGGAGGAGGAGGAAAAGGAGGAGGAGAAGAAAAAGGAGGGAAGAGGGAAGGGGGGTATTCCGTGACAGCTACGCTCTCGAGCAACCGCCCGAATCCCGCCCCGAGCGGGGAGGAAAAGTAACGAATTTCCCCCCCTCGGCCGGCCGCACACCAGAGGACTCATTAATCGCGACGGCTTGATTTTTGTTCAGAGCCCTCGGCCCCTGGGGGCCCCTTCTGGGGCCCAGGACCGCGCAATAACCGATTTGGGATTCATGCACGCGTGGGAAGGGGTCGCGAGCTCCAGGGACCAGCGACTCGAAAAAACGAGTCGTCGGAGGTCTAGGGCGGTCCCAAGACGAACCCGTTGCGACCCTACGACTCCAAACGGGAGGGGGTCGAGAGCTCCAGGCACCCGCGACTCGAAAAAACGAATCGTCGGAGGTCCGGGACGGCCCCAAGACGACCCCGGCGCGACCCCACGACCCCAACAGGGCAGCGAGACGAACCCGACCGAACTGATGCTACTCCGTGTCCCCGATTTGACCCTATGCTTCCGAGATGGCCCCGTGACCTCAAGATGGCCTCGAGATTGCCCCAAGAAGACCCCGTGAACCCTGTATGACCCCAAGATTGCCCCACCACTGCCCCAAGATGACCCCGTGAACCTTACCTGACCCCAAGTTTGCCCCATTACGGCTGCCTTCAGCCCTTGCTCTAGGCCTGGGCCGATAGGACGGATGGGGGCGTTGGCCCGTGCATGGCAGAAGACCGAATCCCCGACAGAAACCGAACCCATCGTTTCTCTGATAGCGGAGACGGAGGATTGGAGGAGGATGCGCTAGGTCGCATTGCCACCTCGGTCCCGCCACGGCCTGGCCCCCACTGGGCCCGGCGCGGTGTTTCCAATCCGCTTGAGCACCGGCCAGTGTGGCGATTCCAGAGCTCCCGAAGCCCTCCCAAGGCCTCCCCAGGCCCTCTTCTTCCTCCTCCTCCTCTTCCTCCTCCTCCTCGTCCTCCTGCCTCCTCCTCGGGCTTCCTGCCTCGTCCTGGGTCCTCCTGGGGCCTCCTGGGTCCTCCAGTGCCCTCTTGGGGCCTCCTGGGGCCTTCTCGGCTTCCCGGGCCTTCCTGGGGCCTCTTCGGGCATTCCTCCTCCTTCTCCTCCTCCTTCTCCTCTTCCTCCTCCTCCTCCTCCTGCTGCTCCTCCTCCTCCTCCTCCTCCTCCTCCTCCTCCTCCTCGCCTACCCCTCATCCTCCTCCTCGCCGAGGCCAGAGGCCTCAGGCCAGAGGCCCCGCCTGAGAATTCAGGCCTGGAAGCAGAGGCTCGCGCCGACGTTGGCCGATCAAACAGGGGTCGTGCGCGGCCAGAGGCTCGCGTGCTTGACCGGGCCAAAGGCTTTCGCCAAGCATGATGCGACGATGCCAGAAAGCTAAATGGCTCCTCCCCGGGCGGCCCCCGACAGAGCTCCGTTGAAATTTATTCGCAGACGAGAATGCCGCCTCATACTTCCTCCATATTCACGCCTGGAGGGCCCAAAAGTGACGACAGTTACAGGTTTCCGATGACCCGTTCGGAGTGCAAACGTGAGCTGCGGGCCCCATGCGGAGGGGGCTCCCGCCTGAGATGTCCTCGCAGTTCACTCGCAGACGAGGCTCCCGCTTCGAGCTCCCTCCACGTTCAGGTCTCAGGGGGCGCAACAAATGGCGACAATTACAGGTTTCCGATAACCCGCTCGGATTGCAAACATGAGCTGCGGGCCCCATAGGGGAAGGACTCCCGCCTGAGACTTTTTCGCAGTGCACTCGCAGACGAGGCTCCCGCATGATACTTCCTCCGTACTCAGGCCTCAAAGGGGCCCAAAAGTGACGACAGTACAGGTTTCCGATATCCCGCTCGGATTACAGACGTGAGCTGCGGGCCCCATAGGGAGGAGGCGTCCGCTGGAGACTTTCTCGTATTTCATTCATAAACAAGGGCTCCTGCCTGATACTTCTTCCATATTGATGCCTCAGGGAGGCCTAAAAGTGACGACTGTTGCAGGTTTCCGGTAACCCGTTCGGATTACAAAAGTGAGCTGCGGGCCCCATAGGGCGGGGGCTCCCGCCTGAGACTTCTTCGCAAGTCGCTCGCAGACCAGGCTTCCGCTTCGTGCTTCCTCCATATTCGAAACAGCGCGTTCCGTGGTCGCTTGCAGAGGGGGCGAACCAGAACCCCCCCCCTGGATGGAGGGGGGGGGGTTCGACCCCCCCTCTTGTTGGCGGAGGGGGGCCTTCCTTCGTCCCTTGCTTCCCCTCCTCTCCTCGGGCCGGCGCTTGCGTTGGCGGCAGTTGGCGGCGGCGGCGGGGGCGACTGGGCCGGCGCCGGCGCCGGCGCCTGCGTCGGCGGGCGGCGGCGGCGAAGAGTGTCGACGAGGGCGACGGTGGTGGTGGTGGTGGTGGTGGTGGGATGTAGAGGTGATGGTGGTGGTGGTGGTTGTGGCGGTGGTGGTGTGGTGGTTTGTTGTTGTTGTGGTGGTGGTGGTGGTTTTGGTGGTGGGTGGTGGTGGCGGCGGTGGTGGTGGTTCGGTGGTGGTGTGGTGGTGGTTTGTGGTGGTCGTGGTGGTGGGTTGTGGTGGTAGTGGTGGTTTGGCGGTGTGGTGGTGGTTTGTGGTGGTGGTGGTGGGTTGGTGGTGGCGGTGGTTTGTGGAGGCGGTGCTGGTGGTGGTGGTGGTGGCGGTGGTGGTGGTGGTGTGGTTGTTTGTGGTGGTGGCGGTGGGTTGTGTTGCTACTAGTGGTGGTGGTTGTGGCGGTGGTTGTCGCGGTGTGGTAGATTGTGGTGGTGGTGGTTGTGGTGGTGGGTTTTTGTGGTGGTGGTGGTGGTGGTGATGGTGAGTTGTGGTGGTGATGGTGTGGTGGTGTGGTGGTGGTGTGGTGGTGGTTTGTGATGGTGGTGGGATTGTGGTGGTGGCGGTTGTTTGTGGACGTGGTGGTGGTGGTGGTGGTGGTGGCGGTGGTGGTGGTGGTGGTGGTGGTTTGTGGTGGTTTGTGGTGGCGGTGGGTTGTGCTGCCAGTAGTGGTGGTGGTTGTGGCGGTGGTGGTGGTGGTGGTGTGGTAGATTGTGGCGGTGGTGGTGGTAGTGGTGGTGGGTTTTTGTGGTGGTGGTGCTGGTGATGGTGAGTTGTGGTGGTGGTTGTGGTGGTGGTGGTGGTGGCTGTGGTGGTGGTGGTGGTGATAGTTGTGGTGGGTTTTTGTGGTGGTGGTGGGTTGAGGCGGTGGTGCTGGTGGTAGTTGTGGCGGATGATGATGATGAGGATGTCGATGATGTTGATGATGATGATGGTGATGGTGGTGATGATGATGGTGTCCCGATGATGATGATGATGCTGATGATGATGATGTTGACGATGTTGGTGATGATGGTGATATTGATGGTGATGGTGGTGATGATGGTGATGTCCCGATGATGATGATGTTGATTATGGTGATTGTGCTGGTGCTGATGATGATGATGGTGTCCTGATGATGATGCTGAAGTTGATGATCATGATGATGTTGGTGATGATGAAACGATGATGCGATGATGATGGTGATGCTGATGATGTTGATGATGATGATGGTGGTGCCCCGATGATGGTGATGATGATGAGGCGGTTGTTGATGATGCTGTTGATGATGACGGTGATGATGATGGTGTCCCGATGATGATGAGTTTGATGATGATGACGATGATGGTGTCCCGATGATGATGACGTTAATGATGAGGATGTTGAGGTGATGGTGATGATTTTGATAATGGTGGCCCGATGATGGTGATGATGATGATGATGATGATGCTGGTGTTGATAAGGATGATGGTGTCCCGATGATGGTGATAATGGTGATGGTGATGGTGGTGACGATGATGATGGTGTCCCGGTGATGCTGATGACGTTGATGATAATGTTGCTTATGGTGATGTTGTCCCGATGATGATGATGATGATGATGATGATGAGGATGTTGTTCATGATGATGATGATGATGAGCTGATGATGATGATCATGATGACGGTGGTGTTCCGATGATGATGATGATGGTATCACGATGATGATGATGATGATTGTGACGATGATGGTGTCTGGATGGTGATGGTGATGATGATGTTGATGATGAAGGTGATGAGGGGATGCTGCGGATGATGGGACTCCGATGATGATCATGATGATGATGCTGATGATGATGATGTTGATGGCGTTGATGACGATGATGTTGATTATGATGACGGTGATGACGTTGATTCTGATATCGATTGTGATTCCGATGGTGAGATCGATAAGTGAGACCGAATGTGAGATCGATTGTGAGATCAATAGTGAGGTCGATAGCGAGATCGAGTGTGATATCGATAGTCAGATCGATTGTGAGATTGATCGAATGGTATTGATCGAGTGATACCGACTGTGAGATCGATCGAGCGAGACCGATAGAAATATCGATAGTGATTTTGATAGTGAGACCGATCGGGTGAGACGTTGGTTCACCCCCCCTCCGAACCTCTTTATCAGCCGAAGGGTGGTCGTATAGGTAGTGGTGGTAATCGTCGCTGCGTCTCCGCCGTCGCCGGCGCCAACGCCGGCGCTGCTGGCCGCTGCCAGCGCCGGCTCCAGCGCCAGGGGGGGTGGGGTTTGAATTGCCTCGGGTCATCGTGGCTGCGTCCCCGCCGTCGGCGCGGCTGGCGGCCGCCAGCGCCGGCGCCGGCGCCAGGAGGGTGGGGTGGGGGTTTGGACCCCCCCCCCCCCCGGGAGAGAGGGGGGGAGGGGGGTTTCGGGAGGGGGGGGGTCGGGGGGGAGGGCCCCCCCCCGGTTTTGATCGACGGCGCCGAGTGTTGGGGGGGGGAACGCGCCGCCAGATGTTCCCAAGGCAAGTGCCCGTGAAACGCGTTATCTCCCATATTCAGGTCTCAGGGGGTCCAAAAATGACGACAGTACAGGTTTCCGATACCCGTTCGGATGGCAAACATGAGCTGCGGGCCCCATACGGAGGGGGCTCCCGCCCGAAACTTCTTCGCAGTGCGCTCGCAGACGAGGTTCCCGCCCGATACTTTCTCCATATTCAGGCCTCAGGGGGCCCAGAAATGACGACAGTTAGAGGTTTCCAGTATCCCGCTCGGACTGCAAACGTGAGCTGCGGGCCCCATAGGGTGGAGGTTCCCGCCGGAGACTGCCTTGCAATTCGCTCATAGACGAGGCTTTTCCTCTATATTCAAGCCCATGGATCCCAGACGTGGCGACTTCTAGAGGTTTCCGATGACCCGCCGGGATAACAAACGTGAGCTGCGGGCTCCATAGGGAGGGGGCTCTCGCTTGAGAGCTCCTCTCAGTTCACTCACAAACGAGGCTCCCGTCTGAGATGAGTGAGTGAGTCAGTGAATGAGTAAGTGAGTAAATGGAGATGACGATGATGATGCTGATTATGGTAATGATGATGATGATGATGATGATGATGATGATGCTGATTCTGATGATGATGATGATGATGATGATGATGGTGTTGATGATGATGATGATGCTGATGATGATGATGCGGATGATGAAGGTGATGATGATGATGATGATGATGATGATGATGATGATGATGATGATGATGATGATGATGATGATGATGATGATGAGAGTGTGAGTGAGTGAATTGGTGGGTACGTGGGTAAGTTAGTGGGTGAGTACGTGAGTGAGTGATGATGATGAGTGTGTGAGTGAGTGTCTGAGTGGGTGAGTGAGTGAGTGTGAGTGATGATGTGTGTGAGTGATTGAGTGAATGAGTGTGCGATTAGAGAGAGGAGAGGGTGTTCTTTCTTGCGCGGCGGGTGCGCGGAGAAAACAATAATCCGTAAGGGCTTCGCCCCCTGCCGCCGGCCCCCTCTCTCGGAGAATGGGCCATGGAAGAGCTAAGTCATGAGGCTTTGGCGCTGTCGTGCAGCAGTATCGGAACTTCATGCGAGGCCGATTCGCAATCGGCAAAACCAACTGATCACAAGAGGGGTTACCACACAGGGCGATTGGTAAGACGTGTATGGTTTACGAGCTTGGTTACCACACCTTGGGATTAAAGGGCCGAGGGAGTACTCGCAGTTTGGGTTACCACGCCTTGCGATGGATGTGCGTGAGGGGTGGCATCGAATTTCAGAAATGTAGCAAATCCCGTGTGTTTTTGGACCCTGACCCCGCGGATGTGCGTGAGGGGTGGCACCGAATTTCAGAAATGTGGCAAATCCCTTGTGTTTTTGGACCCTGACCCCGCGGATCTGCGTGAGGGGTGGCACCGAATTTCAGAAATGTGGCAAATCCCTTGTGTTTTTGGGCCCTGACCCCGCGGATCTGCGTGAGGGGTGGCACCGAATTTCAGAAATGTGGCAAATCCCATGTGTTTTTGGACCCTGACCCCGCGGATCTGCGTGAGGGGTGGCACCGAATTTCAGAAATGTGGCAAATCCCATGTGTTTTTGGACCCTGACCCCGCGGATCTGCGTGAGGGGTGGCACCGAATTTCAGAAATGTGGCAAATCCCTTGTGTTTTTGGACCCTGACCTCGCGGATCTGCGTGAGGGGTGGCACCGAATTTCAGAAATGTGGCAAATCCCTTGTGTTTTTGGACCCTGACCCCGCGGATCTGCGTGAGGGGTGGCACCGAATTTCAGAAATGTGGCAAATCCCCTGTGTTTTTGGACCCTGACCCCGCGGATCTGCGTGAGGGGTGTGGATTTCGAGCCCCCCCAGCAATTCAGACAACGCGCCCAGGTGAGGCTAAAAGTCTTGTTTGGGCCTCCCCCCCCCTCGCGCGGTCAATCAACTAGTTACAGTAACCAGCAAGAAGTCAACTAGTTACAGTAACCAGCAAGAAGCAGAACTGTAACACTGGAAACTACAACCTACGACTGGTACAGGAAACTGCGAATCACGCGCCTCGCAGCCTGGTGGCCCCACAAAGGGGGCCGGCGGATCCCACTTAGGATGTGGGGAAGAAGCAATCCTTGGGCCGCTACCCAGGGTTTTGTAGGATAACCCCAAACCTTCATAAGATACGACCACCTTCGTGTCAATGAGCCGCTCGTCCTGATCCTCCTCCGCCTCCTTCTTCTCCCTCTCCTCATCCTCTTCCTCTTCTCTCCACTACCCCTGCCTTCCCCCTTTCCTTTCGCTTTTTCTATCCCGTTCGCTCCTGGCTCTTGTCCTCGCACTCACCCCCCTCTTAGTTCTCAGTTGATCTTTTTTGTTTTTCGAGTTTACGTTCTGTTCTACCCCCCCTTTCTCTCCCATCCGCTCCCGTCCCGTCCCATCGCGTTCTGTTCCTTCGGTTCCATTTCGCCCGTTCTCATTCAACACTTCATTCCTCGCTCTTCACCCCGTCCTCGTTCCCCTCCTTGTCCACCTTGTCCTCGTCCTTCTCCAGCTGCGCCAGTGTGTCCTCGTCGCCGTCTTTAGGTCCCCTTTTCAGATGCTTCCAGAGGCTTCGGGAGCCCCCCGAATGGGGCCGAACAGGTGAATTTCTCCGACGGAAAGACCCCACATGAAAATCCTTTTGGTAATCTGGAAATATCCTTCACCGTCGTCCTCGCGATTAGTGAAGCGCCCTTGTTGTCTTCTCTGCGTCATTCTCTGCGCGGATGGGCTATCACTCCCACGCCCCGGGCAAGGGTTCCCCCCTGCGCCCGATTCGGCCGAGGATGGGTTACCACCCGCAGCCCGGACGCAAGGGTTTCCCCCTGCGCCCGATTCGGCTGACGATGGGTTACCACCGCCAGCCCGGACGCAAGAGTTTCCCCCTGCGTCCGATTCGGCCGAGGATGGGTTACCACCCCCAGCCCGGAGACAAGGGTTCCGGCTGAAGATGGGTTACCACCCCCGGCCCGGACGCAAGGTCTCCCCCTTGCGCCCGATTCGGCTGACGATGGGTTACCACCGCCAGCCCGGAGACAAGGGTTTCCCCCTGCGCCCGATTCGGCGGACGATGGGTTACCACCGCCAGCCCGAGACAAGGGTTTCCCTTTGCCCCCGCTTCGGCCGAGGATGGTTTTCCACCCCCGGTTCGGACGCAAGGGTTTCCCCCTGCGCCTGGCCGCCGTCGTGGTCCTCACCTCCTGTTCCTCCCGTTCCTCCTCGCTTGGTGGGTCGGGCGAATCGCTTTCTGAAGAGCGCGTAGGGATGGGGCTCCCGCCTGAGACTTCCTCACAGTTCACTCACAGACGAGGCTCCCCGCTTGATACTTCCTCCATATTCAGGCATCGGGAGCTCCTCGGATAAAACACGTGAAGTGCTGGCCCCGTAAGGAGGGGGCTCCCGTCTGACACTTCTCACAGTTCACTCGCAGACGAGGCTCCCTTCCTGATACCTCCCCTATATTCAGGTTTCAGGAACCCACGCATGACGACAGTTACAGGGAGGAGGATGACTCGTTCGGATTAATAGCAGTAAATGCGGGCACCATAGGGAGAGGGCTCCCGCCTGAGACGTCCTCGCAGTTCACTCACAGACGAGGCTCCCGCCTGACACTTCTCCCATATTCAGGCTTCAGGAGCCCAGAAGTAACGACAGTTTACAGGGATCAATTCTGCTGTGCGGCTTGTGCCGCTAATCTTGGCCATTCCTCTGCTGTGCGGCATGTCGCGCTAGCATTCGCCTGGCCCACGTGAGCGCCACAATTTTGTCAGGGCGCGCGCTCTGCCAACAAGAACACGCCATATGTATTTTTTGAAACAGGTGCACTTGGGGCGCTGAATTGCCGTGCTTGCAGGACGACTCTTGTGCTTGCGACTCCTGCCTACACGCGCAATGCATTGCGATCACGTCCGTGTGTCATCGCCACTTGTTAGCTGGGGGCAACGAGGGTACGTGCCCCTGCCACCGCCAGTTTTGAAGACATCCCGCCGAGCCCGCAGAAGACTGTGTGTTTCAAGCTACTGTTCCCCCACGGTGCCACAGTTTGTTTGCCTCTGCACCGTGTCAGCAGGATGGAAACCAATGCGCCGTCCTGGACAGCGGTCGTTATCCGCGTGAGCCGTGCGGCGAGAGGCGTCGAGCTGCCAGTTTACGCTGCACGCCCAATTTGGGGCACGCCAACCCCCCTGGGCGAAAAAAATGACAGTTTACAGGGATGGGGATGACCCGCTCGGATTAAAAGTTACCCTGCGACGTACCCAACCCTTTCTACACATGTGGCGATGAACTTCAGGACCGCTCAATGCAAGCCCTTCAGGACGGCGAGGTCCCGAGGTGGTCCGCGTGGGACGTGCCTCCGCTGGACCTCCCATGAGCCCACGAAAGTGGCGACAGTTGCGCAGATCGCAAGCCGCCCCCAGGGGCGGCGAGGTCCCGAGGTGGTCCGCGTGGGACGTGCCTCCGCTGGGCCTCCCAGGAGCTTGCGAAAGTAGCGACAATTGTGCAGATCGCATGCCCCCCAGGGGGGCGGCGAGGCCCCGAGGTGGTCCGCGTACCTCCGCTGGGCCTCCCAGGGGCCCACGAACGTGCCGACAGTTGCGCAGATCGCAAGCCCCCCGGGGGCGGCGAGGTCCCGAGGTGGTCCTCGTGGGACGTACCTCCGCTGGGCCTCCCAGGAACCCACGACGGAGGTGGTCCGCGTTGGACGTACCTCCGCTGGGCCTCCCATGACCTCACGAACGTGGCGACATTTGCACAGATGGCAAGCCCCCCAGGGGGCGGCAAGGTCTCGAGGTGGTCCGCGTTGGACGTACCTCCGCTGGGCCTCCCAGGAGCCCACGAACGTGGCGACAGTTGCGCAGATCGCAAGCCTCCCAGGAGGCGGCGAGGTCTCGAGGTGGTCCGCGTTGGACGTACCTCCGCTGGGCCTCCAAGGAGCCCACGAAACTGGCGACCGTTGCGCAGATGGTAAGCCCCCCAGGGGGCGGCGAGGTCTCGAGGGGGTCCGCGTGGGACCCACCTCCTCTGGGCCTCCCAGGAGCCCACGAAAGTGGCGAGGGTTGCGCAGATGGCAAGCCCCCCAGGGGGCGGCGAGGTCTCGAGGTGGTCCGCGTTGGACGTACCTCCGCTGGGCCTCCCAGGAGCCCACGAAAGTGGCGACAATTGCGCAGATGGCAAGCCCCCCAGGGGGCGGCGAGGTCTCGAGGTGGTCCGCGTTGGACGTACCTCCGCTGGGCCTCCCAGGAGCCCACGAAAGTGGCGACAGTTGCGCAGATGGCAAGCCCCCCAGGGGGCGGCGAGGTCCCGAGGTGATCCGCGTGGGACGTACCTCCGCTGGGCCTCCCAGGAGCCCATGAAAGTGGCGACAGTTGCGCAGATCGCAGCCCTGAGGGCGCCGCGAGGTTCGAGGTGGTCCGCGTGGGACCCACCTCCGCTGGGCCTCCCAGGAGCCCGCGAAAGTGGCGACAGTTGCGCAGGTCGCAGCACCCCAGGGCGCCGCGAGGTGTCGAGGTGGTACCCACCTCCGCTGAGCCTCCCAGGAGCCCACGAAGTGGCGACAGTTGCGCAGATCGCAGCCCCCCAGGGCACCGCGAGGTCTCGAGGTGGTCCGCGTGGGACGTTCTCCGCTGGGCCTCCCAGGAGCCCACGAAAGTGGCGACAGTTGCGCAGATCGCAGCCCCCAGGGCGCCGCGAGGTCTCGAGGTGGTCCGCGTGGGACTGGGCCTCCCAGGAGCCCACGAAAGTGGCGACAGTTGCGCAGTCGCAGCCCCCAGGGCGCCGCGAGTTCTCGAGGTGGTCCGCGTGGGACCCACCTCCGTTGGGCCTCCCAGGAACCCACGAAAATGGCGACAGTTGCGCAGATCGCAGCCTCCCCGCAGGGCGCCGCGAGGTCTCGAGGTGCTCCGCGTGGGACCCACCTCCGCTGGGCTTCGCAGGAGCCCACGAAAGTGGCGACAGTTGCACAGATCGCAGCCCCCAGGGCACCGCGAGGTCTCGAGGTGGTCCGCGTGGGACCCACCTCCTCTGGGCCTCCCAGGAGCCCACGAAAGTGGCGAGGGTTGCGCAGATGGCAAGCCCCCCAGGGGCGACAGTTGCGCAAATCGCAGCCCCCGGGGCACCGCGAGGTCTCGAGGCGATCCGCGTGGGACCCACCTCCGCTGGGCCTCCCAGGAGCCCACGAAAGTGGCGACAGTTGCGCAGATCGCAGCCCCCAGGGCACCGCGAGGTCTCGAGGTGATCCGCGTTGGACGTACCTCCGCTGGGCCTCTCAGGAACCCGACAGTTGCGCAGATCGCAGCCCCCAGGGCACCGCGAGGTCTCGAGGTGGTCCGCGTTGGACGTACTTCCGCTGGGCCTCCCAGGAGCCCACGAAAGTGGCGACAGTTGCGCAGATCGCAGCCCCCAGGGCACCGCGAGGTCTCGAGGTGATCCGCGTAGGACGTACCTCCGCTGGGCCTCCCAGGAGCCCACGAAAGTGGCGACAGTTGCGCAGATCGCAGCCCCCAGGGCGCCGCGAGGTCTCGAGGTGATCCGCGTTGGACGTACCTCCACTGGGCCTCCCAAGAGCCCACGAAAGTGGCGACAGTTGCGCAGATCGCAGCCCGACGGCACGAGAGAAGAGGAGAGGGGAACACAGGAAACAGGAGAGGAGGAGGGGAGGAGGGGGGAGGAGAAAAAGGACGGGGCGACCACACTGCTCTATTCAAAACGAGTACCCAACCATAGGAGGGTTGGGAAAAACATTAAGGGCGGGCTCCACAGGGAGGGGGCTCCCGCCTGAGACTTCCTCACAGTTGAGTCACAGACGAACTGAATGAGTGATGATGATGATGATGATGATGATGATGATGATGATGATGATGATGATGATGATGATGATGATGATGATGATGATGATGATGATGATGATTCTGATGCTGATGATGATGATGATGATGATGATGATGATGATGATGATGATGATGATGATGATGATGAGGATGATGATGAGGATGATGATGAGGATGATGATGAGGATGATGCAGATGAGTGAGTGGGTGAGTGAGTGTGTGATCGAGTGATGGTCAAGGTGATCAAGATGGTCTGTGTGTGTGAGAGTGAGTGTGAGTGTGAGCGAGTGTGTGTTCCTGCGCGGGGTGTACGGAGAAAACAGAACCCCATTTTGGATGTGGAGAAAAAACTAGGTCCTCTACCGTCTGTCCTCGACCCTTGATCCTCCAATTCCCCTTGTGGTCTGGTGGCCATCCGGGCGACGTAGCAAATCAGGGACGACAGCGCGGACATCCGCGCCCATGCTGCCCGCGCGAGGTCGCGCGTAAGCGACCTTCCAAGCGGCGTCGTAAGGGCCACCGCGCAGGTTGCCGAGTAAGGTCGCCGCGTCTTCGTGCGTAGGATTAGGCGGCCCGCAAGAGGGCGAAGACAACCTCGCTTTGCGCGTCGCGGCCTGGACTGGAGAGCGCGCCCCTCTCCTGGGGCAGCGGCGCGAGGGCGCGAAGATGACCGCTCGGGGGTCCTAGAACCGTGCCATGACGGACTGCACGGTGACCCCGAAATTCCAAGAGACCAGAGACCTCGCCGCGCGGTCCGTCACCGCACGGTATCGGGACCTCGGAGGCCCACGTCGCCCGTGTCGTCCTCGGAGAACGGCCCGTGGCTCACCACGAGGCGTGGCCACCGCACCGTTTGGGCGGCCCCCGAACCGCGCTTCGCACATCGCGGGGCTTGGCGCGCAGCCCGCCCTCGCTGCTCCTCCGCCCGCCCTCGCGGCGCCACAGTTGTTCAGTCCCCCCCCCCACCGGGCGGGCGCCGGCCTCGGGCCATGGGGCAGCCTCCGCGGTGCGGCCACGGACTCGGGGGGCGGGGGGCTGAGGGAGGAGGGAGCGGAGTGAGTGGAGTGAAGAGTGGGTGAGGAGTGACGATACATAGGGAGGACCCCCCTCATAGGCTTCTTCAATCATTCCTATTCGCCGCGGGACGTGGCCCCGTGAAAGACGTCGAGCGGTCCATGGTCCTGCAATTCAGGCAGGAGCCCTGTCCTGAACATGAGTTGCCATCCACGTTGCGGGCTCTACGGACGGCGACGAGGTAGGATCAGAAAGTTCAAGGACGTGTTCAGCGAGAGCCCCGCTATGCAAAGAAACCGCCCTCAATCCGTACAACGGTTCTACACTGTTACAGGCCTGGTGAACAAGTCCTGGAGAAGTTTAAACCAGAACCCCGACTCGAAATTTAACCGGCCTCCATCCGTGTAACTGTTGTGCAATTCGAGCGTTCTTTTCAAATGATCTCGGAGAAGGACCCAACCATGTGATGTTGTACATACAGCCTTTGTGAGAACTGCTTTTGCTGGATCTCCCCATGGGCACGAAGCGGGCAAAGGGTGCGCCTCAATGGGGCGGGGCCGTCATGCGGGCGCTGCAGTTGGGGCCGTCGGTGGATCTCCCTATGGGGCCACGAAGCGTATGTGGGGTGTGCCAAAGTTGAGTGGGCGGCATGCTGCTGCTGATTGGGATGATGTTTATGATGATACCGATGATGATGATGATGATGATGATGATGATGATGATGATGATGATGATGATGATGATGATGATGATGATGATGACGATGATGATGACGATGACGATGACGATGACGATGACGATGCTGCTGATGATGATGGTGATGTTGTTGATGTTGATGTTGATGATGCTGATGATGCTGATGATGATGATGACGATGCTGATGATGATGCTGATGGTGATGATGACGATGATGATTGTGATGCTGATTATGATGATGCTGATGATGATGATGATGATAATGATGATGCTGATGCTGATGATGATGATGATGATGATGATGACGATGCTGCGACTTATGATGATGATGATGATGATGATGATGATGATGATGAGATGATGACGATGCTGATGCTGATGCTGATGATGATGATGACGATGATGATGATGCTGCTGCTGATGATGATGATGATGATGATGATGCTGATGATGATGATGATGACGATGCTGCGACTTATGATGATGATGATGATGATGATGATGATGATGATGATGATGATGATGATGATGATGATGATGATGATGCTGATGCTGATGATGATGATGATGCTGATGATGATGATGATGATGATGATGATGATGATGATGATGATGATGCTGATGCTGATGATGATGATGATGATGATGATGATGATGATGCTGATGCTGATGATGATGATGATGATGATGATGATGATGATGATGATGATGATGATGCTGCTGCTGCTGCTGCTGCTGCTGATGATGATGATGATGATGATGATGATGATGATGATGATGATGATGATGATGATGATGATGATGCTCGCAATGTTGGCGTCAGAGACAGACTTCTTTATTATTGGCAATCGGGGACCACGTTGGTTTGAATATGAAGCCGTTTTTCCCCGTGCGGGCGTCTATGCCGATCGCCGCAAAAAACGGGAAGAAGCGGAAGACACAGATGGAGCAGATCGACACGCACCATTGGCATCTGCTTCGAGATATGCCCGGTGGGATGGTGCAGTATTGGGCAACAGATCTTTGTTTAGGACGCACCTGCACAGTACAGATAGTTACGGACAGTCAAATATTGGCAGATATTCTTGCGGGCAGGGCGAAGCACGAAGAGCACACCCATGACCTCACAATGGACATCTCGACAAACATGGCGGACACTTTCCTCACTACGAATTGGGGGCCAAGAGACACCACAGGCGATCCAGTCATATGGAGACGGAGGGATTTTAACAATAGAAGCTGATTATTTAGCGAATTGGGCAATGGACGCGGAGGACGATTTCTGGTATTATAGTGGCATCAAGTGTACGGCCGGTTCGGATCTCAGACTGTTGGGGTGGACCGATGGGGGTTGTCGCAACGAACAAAATGTATCTGCATACGCTTGGATTCTCAAGGGCCAGCGCGCTGATTCCTCCATTGTGATCGCCGCGGCATGTGCCAAGTATTATCCAGTGAAGGCCCAGAGCAGCTTAGAACTCGAATGTTTAGCTATGCGTTCACTTTGGGATTTTGTTCGCGACTTTATTGCCAGTGGAGGGCGGGCAGGCATCCCCCAGATACCCCACGCAACGCGCAAACGACGTAGATGTTGGGCAATCCGCCATTTTCTCGTGTAGCTGATTCTCTATCCTTGGGTATCACCGGCGAGACGTATGAGCTCAAAGCTGCTGCGAAAGAAAGATGCTGATGCTGATGCTGATGATGATGATGATGATGATGATGACGATAATGTTGAAATTGCTGATCATTATGGTGCTGCTGATGATGACGATGATGCTGTTGATGCTCCTGTTGATGATGCTGACGCTGATGCTTGTGTTGTTGTCGATGATGATGCTGATGAGGAGGAGGAGGAGGAAGAGGAGGAGGAAGAGGGGGAGGAGGGGGAGGAGGAGGAGGAGGAGAAGGAGGAGGAGGAGGAGGACAAGGAGGAGGAGGAGGAGGAGGAGGAATAGGAGGAGGATGCGGAGGAGGAGGATGCGGAGGAGGAGGGGGATGCTGAGGAGGAGGATGTTGAGCAGGAGGAGGAGGAGGAGGAGGAGGAGGAGGAGGAGGAGGCGGATGATGAGGACGAGGAGGAGGCGGAGGAGGAGGAGGAGGAGGAGGAGGAGGAGGAGGAGGAGAAATAGTTGGAGGCGGATGATGAGGACGAGGAGGATGATGAGGAGGAGGAAACTGAAGCGGGGACACCGGCTGCCAGACATTTGGAGCGGCTTGGAAGGGAGGCGTGGGGTGCGGATGGAGGTTGCTGCGTCTGGCCGCACTCGGGGTGTGGTCAGACGGCCCAGCTGTGGCCCAAATTGGCCTCGAGCCATTGTCAAGACGGCCTTCAGGGACTTCAGACGGCAAATCGGCTTTTCAATCGGCCTAAGAGGCTTCCACGCCGCCCCAAGCAAAATTATTCCCCGCAGTGCCCTCAAATGCAGCATTCATTGTTTGTCTCAGCGTGTTTGTCGGATTTTTGAGTTGTCGCGTTTTTGGGCTTGCAGCGCTGCATGACGCCCCCCCAAAAACCACCAATGATCCCCCACGACGGCCCAAGAAGCACTTGATGGGGGCCCCCAGACGGCTCAAGGGGGCCCCAAGACGGTCCAGGACTCTCCCAAGACGGCCTATTAGGCCTCCAAGAGTGCTTAACAAAAACAAGCCAAGAGAGGGTGAGCGACGTGGCCTTCGGAGACTTCCCCCAATATGTATCACGGGACCCCAGAGGCCCCGAGAGATGACCCCTCCAAGACGCTCCACTAGAGCACCGAAACGATTCCAGCAGGGCCCAGAGAGGCAGCATTCGTGGTCTTTCGTAACTTCCATATGTACTTGACGGATTCTATCGTTCTCACCTTTTCGGTCCTGCAGCGCTCCAAGATGGCCCAAGAGGTCCCCAGGATCGCCCCAAGACGGCCCAAGAGTTTCCGACAAAGGGCACGGCCCAAGAGAGCCCCACCAAGACGGCCCAAGAGGCCCCCAAGACGGCCCAACAGGCTTCCAAGAGTGCCCCCTAAGGGGCCCAAGAGAGGGACAGCGACAGGGCCTTCTGAGCCTTTTCCCCAAAGATCCGAAGACCCCAAACATGCCCCCAATACCCCCCCTACGAGGCCCCTCAGGCTCCGATGACGAGCGGTAGCCGTTGTCGTTGTAGTTGTGCCTTCGCTGTATAAATTGATCGAGATGCAAGGAAGTCTCGAGCGAGAGCGCCGTTCCTGAGTGTTGGTGCCTCTCTGGCCAGGGCGTCTCTGGGTAAACTGTGTGGAAGCACCGATCGAGAGCCGTAGTCGTCGTAGTTGGGGCTGCAGTGGGATTTGGATCCGAGCCCGCGCTCGAGCGGCAGTCCCGTTCTGCCGGCGTCGCGGCGAGAGCGCCTGGAACCGTTTCTATATTTCGACAGATGCTATTCTCTAGACAAGGGTGAGGATAACGACAACGACGAAGAGGACGAGGGCGACGAGGACGATGACGAGAACAAGGTCGAGGAAGACGACGAGGGCGAGGACGACGACGACGGCGACCTCGTCGGCGTCGGGGCAGGGCGCCAGCGAGCGGGCCGCGGGGCCGCCCTGCGCGCCGGCGCGGGGCTGCAGGCACGCTCCGCCCGCTCGGCCCGCCGCCGCCGCGGGGCCGCTGACGGTGCCGCCGCCGCTGCCGCCGCCGCCGCCGTCGTTGTCGTCGTCGTCGTCGTCGTCGTCGTCGTCCGCAGTCTCCAACACTTCGGCCAACCGATCAGCCTCCACGAGCCGGTGGGCGCGAACATTCACCGCCGCGCGAGAGCAGCGTGGGCAGCTTCCGCTTCTCGCGAACAACAGCTGACCAGCAAGTGCCGCCCTTTGGGTCGCCGAATCTGGCCACCGACGTGCGCAGCGAGAGAGGCGAAGACAGCACAATTGCAGACCCGTTGGGACCTTGTGTCGAATGCAGTCAGAGAACGACGCGACAAGCAGATCACCTCATGAAGCTTCACGGCGTCGACAATTGGGTGACGGTGCACAAGCGAAAATAATGGCGCATGGCTTCGAGAGTCGCAAACCTCGCTCGAACAAGGTGACGCGGCGAGTGCTACGCTGGCAACCAGACCTCCAGCGGCGCCAGCAGGGACAGAGGCAGCACGGTGGCCAACGCAAGTGTTGCACGCCTACTAGTGCTAACGCAGACCAGACCTTCACCGACCATCCACACAGACCCGATCGAGAGGACAACCAAACGACGTCACATGGACGCAAACAGCCCAAGATACGGAATTATGGGCGGCGTTTGAGCATCACTACACCGACCTCGCACCAGCTACCACCCAGGACCAATACCCATAAAGTGAACGCCCAGAGAAAGTCGAGACGACATGCATAGCCCGCGCCGACACGGACACCACGGATTTTCTCTTCTTCCAGCTCCTCGTCCTCCGCCTCCTCCTCCTCCTCCCCTTGTCCTCCTAACTGTTTCATGTGTCTCGCACTGCATGTTTCCAGACGGGCCAGATTCTCAAGACCACAGCCTCGCCCACGTGGTCTGAGCTAGGCCCAGACACTGTCCGCAACGGTGGTCTCATCGCATTGCATCGCCCCCCCCCGCTCCCCCTTCTGCCCCTCCTTCCTCCGCCCGCTTCCCCATCCGCAGCCTCCCTCCCCCTCCCCCTATGTCGAACCAGAGAGACGCTCACAACGCCTCAGGTGGCTCCGTTGGCGTCTGCGCAAGGTCCTCCGAAAGCTGAACAGCTTTGAGCTTCGACGGGTGTTCTTATCTCCGCTTCTCAGTCCAATATGGCTTCAAGAGCGGCCCCAGAGGCTCTCAAGAGCCCCCAAGAGGAGCCAACCCGCTTCCACTATGGCCCAATGTTGTTTCCAGAAGTGTTCCAATACGTGGGAGGAGGAGGAGGAGGAGGAGGAGGAGGAGGAGGAGGAGGAGGAGGAGGAGGAGGAGGAGGAGGAGGAGGAGGAGGAGGTGAGGGAAGGGAAAGGAGGATGAGGAGGTCGGAGACTTCTTGGGAACTTCTTGGGCGAACACGTTGGCCCAAGATGGCCTCCATGTTCGCCCAAGATGGTCCAAGATGGCCTCCAAGACAGCCCAAGAGGGTTCAAGATGCCTCCAGGTCCGCCCAAGAAGCCTCCAAAACGGTCCAAGAGGGCCCAAGAGGCCTCAAAGAGGCCTCCGAGACGGCCTAACAGGCATCCAAGAGGACCTCCAGAAAGGCCCGAAGAGCCCAAAATCATTGATTTCCCTTAGGTGATTGAAGGATTTGGGCATTTGTTTCTTTTCGGCCTTCCGACGGCCCGAGGCGGCCCAAGAGCTCCCAAAGATCGCCACACGATCGCCTAAGAGGCCTCCAAAATGGCCGCAGAACGGCCCAAGAGGCTCCCAAGACCGCCCCAGGAGGGCCCCAAGACAGCCCAAGAGGCCTCCAAGACGCCCAAGATGGCCGCCAAGACGGCCCCGGACCACCCAAAGAAGGCCTCCAATCGACGCGGAGAGGCCCCCAAGACAGCTTCCGACGGCGTCAGACGGGCCAGATTCTCAAGACCACAGCCTCGCCCACGTGGTCTGAGCTAGGCCCAGACACTGTCCGCAACGGTGGTCTCATCGCATTGCATCGCCCCCCCCCGCTCCCCCTTCTGCCCCTCCTTCCTCCGCCCGCTTCCCCATCCGCAGCCTCCCTCCCCCTCCCCCTATGTCGAACCAGAGAGACGCTCACAACGCCTCAGGTGGCTCCGTTGGCGTCTGCGCAAGGTCCTCCGAAAGCTGAACAGCTTTGAGCTCCGACGGGTGTTCTTATCTCCGCTTCTCAGTCCAATATGGCTTCAAGAGCGGCCCCAGAGGCTCTCAAGAGCCCCCAAGAGGAGCCAACCCGCTTCCACTATGGCCCAATGTTGTTTCCAGAAGTGTTCCAATACGTGGGAGGAGGAGGAGGAGGAGGAGGAGGAGGAGGAGGAGGAGGAGGAGGAGGAGGAGGAGGAGGAGGAGGAGGAGGAGGAGGTGAGGGAAGGGAAAGGAGGATGAGGAGGTCGGAGACTTCTTGGGAACTTCTTGGGGGGTCTCTCAGAGGCCTGTTGGGGGCCTCCTTGGGCCTCTTGGAGGGCTTTTGGGCTTCTTTGGGGCTTCTTTGGCCGTCTCACGGCCTTCTTGGCCCCTGGCCCGTCTGACGCCGTCGGAAGCTGTCTTGGGGGCCTCTCCGGGTCGATTGGAGGCCTTCTTTGGGTGGTCCGGGGCCGTCTTGGCGGCCATCTTGGGCGTCTTGGAGGCCTCCTGGGCTGTTTTGGGGCCCTCCTGGGGCGGTCTTGGGAGCCTCTTGGGCCGTTCTGCGGCCATTTTGGAGGCCTCTTAGGCGATCGTGTGGCGATCTTTGCGGCTCTTGGGCCGCCTCGGGCCGTCGGAAGGCCGAAAAGAAACAAATGCCCAAATCCTTCAATCACCTAAGGGAAATCAATGATTTTGGGCTCTTCGGGCCTTTCTGGAGGTCCTCTTGGATGCCTGTTAGGCCGTCTCGGAGGCCTCTTTGAGGCCTCTTGGGCCCTCTTGGACCGTTTTGGAGGCTTCTTGGGCGGACCTGGAGGCATCTTGAACCCTCTTGGGCTGTCTTGGAGGCCATCTTGGACCATCTTGGGCGAACATGGAGGCCATCTTGGGCCAACGTGACCACCTTAGAGGCCATCTTGAGCGGTCTCAGATGATTTTTTGCAGACGTTGAGGTCGTTTCCGGTTCCTTTCGGCGGCTTTCCGCGGGGCCGGCGCTCTGGGCCGAAGCCCCAGGGGGAGTTCTTGTGGAAAAGAACCACAACCAAAACCGATAAAATCTAGCACGCCAGGCACCCCTGTGATGAATAAGCAGGGAGCGGTGGATCGAAGACGCCTACGGCGAATCACCGCCGTCCCCTGCCTTCCAGAATCGCCCATGTGGCCGAGCGTTGTGGCAAAAGCACTGCCAAGCTATCGGACCATGTGTGCCACCAGTCGTTGTGGAAACCCTTCGGGGAACACTTGTGGGAGAATGGTGGGGAAGATCAGGAGGAGGCGGATGAGGAGGTGGAGGAGAAGGAGGAGGAGAACCAGGAGGAGGAGGAGGAGGAGGAGGAGGAGGAGGAGGAGGGGGCATCTTGGGAGCCTCTGGGGATACTCTTGGGGCCTGCTGGGAGCTTCCTGGGAGCCTCTTGGAGGCATCTTGGGGGCCTTCTTGAGCCTCGTGGAGGCTTCTCGGGGGCCTCTTTGTCCGTCTTAGTGGGCTCCTGGCCCGTCTGACGCCGTCGGAAGCTGTCTTGGGGGCCTCTCTGGGCCGACTAGGGGCCCTCTTGGGGTGCTCCAGGGCCGTCTTGGAGGCCATCTTGGGCGTCTTGTAGGCCTCGTGGGCCGTCTTGGTGTCCTCTTGGGGCCGTCTTGGGGGCCTCCTGGGCCGTTCTGGTGCCATCCTGGAGGCCCCTTGGGCGATCTTGGGGCGATCTTTGGGGCCTCTTGGGCCGTTTCGTGCCGTCGGAAGGCCGAAAGAAGCAAATGCCAGAATCCTTCCAAAACCTGAGGGAAATCAATGATTTTGGCCTCGTCGGGCCTTCCCGGACGCTCTCCTGGAAGCCTCTTGGGTCGTCTTGGGCCACCTTAGAGCCATCTTCGGCCGTCTTCGTGGGCTCCTAGTCCGTCTGACGCCGTCGGAAGCCGTCTTGGAGGCCTCTCTGGGTCGACATGGGGCCCTCTTGGGGTGCTCCAGGGCCGTCTTGGAGGCCATCTTGGGCGTCTTGGAGGCCTCTTGGGCCGTCTTCTGGTGCCATCCTGAAGGCCCCTTGGGCGATCTTGGGGCGATCTTTGGGAGTTCTTGGGCCGTCTCGTGCTGTCGGAAGCCCGAAAAGAAGCAAATGCCCAAATCCTTCAAACAACGAAGGGAAATCAATGATATTGGCCTCTTCGAGCCTTTCTGGAGGCCCTCTCGGAGGCCTCTTTTGGCCACCTTAGAGCCATCTTCGGCCGTCTTGGTGGGCTCCTGACCCGTCTGACGCCGTCAGAAGCCGTCTTCAGGGCCTCTCTGGGCCGACTTGGGGTCCTCTTGAGGTGCTTCAGGGTCGTCTTGGAGGCTTCCTTGGGCGTCTTAGAAGCCTCTTGGGCCGTCGTTGGGCCCTCTTGGGGCCGTCTTGGGGGCCTCTTGGGCAGTCTTGAGGCTATCTTGGAGGCCGCTCGGGCGCTCTCGGGCCGATCTTGGGCCGTCGGAAGGCCGAAACGGAGCAAGCACAAACATCCTTCCCAAACCTAGGGATAATCAATGATTCTGGCCTCTTCTCGCCCTCCTGGAGGACCTCTCGGAGACCTCTTGGGCCGTCTTGGAGGCCTCTTGGGCACCCCTTGGGCCGTCTTGGGTCGTCTTGGAGGCTTCTTGGGCGGACGTGTAAGTATCTTGGACCCTCTTGGCTCGTCTTGGAGGCCATCTTGGACATCTTGGAGGCATCTTGGAGGCCATATCTTGGGCCATCTTGGTGGTCTTGAAAGCCATCTTGCGCCGTCTTGGGGCATTTTTGGTGAGACCCGGTGGGGCCTTTCGGGTGGCCGGCGGGACGGGCCGAAGCCCCGGGGGAGAGTTCTTGTTTTGGAAAAAGAACCTAAACCAAGAGCGATAGGGTCTATCACGCCGGGCACCTCTGTGGCAAGCCAACAGGGGGCGGCGGATCGAAGACGCCTACGGCGAATCACCGCCGCCCCCTGCCTTTTTGGAAGCGCCTGCGTGGCCGAAAGTTGGGTTTGAGCTTGGTCAAGCTATCGGGCTACGCGTTCCCCGAGTGTGTTTCGAAAGCCTTCGGGGAACACGGGGTCGGGCGAGCTATCGGACCAGGTGGTTTCCGAGCTTTCGGGCCTCCTGGAGGACGTCTTGGAGGGCTCTTGGGCTGTCTTGGAGGCCTCTTGCGGGCCTTTTGGGCAGTCTAGGGCCATTTTGAGGCGGCCCAGCAAGGCGTCGAGAGGGCCCCTCTCGGCCCCTGGGGCCAGGAAGGACTCCCGCTCCTCATGAGCTGCGCGCGTGCCTGGCGCACCTCCGTTGCCCTGGGCAACAAAGGCCGCGGCTCGAGCTCGGCACAGACCAGGAGCTGCCGCGCGCCGCTTTTGGTGCCTGCCGATTACCCTCCCTGTTCTGCTCCTTCTTCCCCCTCCCCCCTCGCCCACATCCACACGGATCATGGGCCCATGATGGGCCTGGCCGGGCTCGGTGTAGTTGTACAGTTGGCACCTTTTGCTTTGTTTGTTCCCAACCCTCCTGTGTTGGGTTCTCGTTTTGAATAGAGCAGTGTGGTCTCCACCTCCTCCTCTCCTTCCCTCTCCTCCCCTCCTCCTCCTCTCCTGTTTCCTGTGTTCCCCTCTCCTCTTCTCTCGTGCCGTCGGGCTGCGATCTGCGCAACTGTCGCCACTCTCGTGGGCTCCTGGGAGGCCCAGCGGAGGTACGTCATACGCGGATCACCACGGGACCTCGCCGCGATAGGGGGGCTGCGATCTGCGCAATTGTCGCCACTTTCGCGGGCTCCTGGGAGGCCCAGCTGAGGTACGTCATACGCGGATCACCACGGGACCTCGCCGCCCCTGGGGGGATGCGATCTGCGCAATTGTCGCCATTTTCGTGGGCTCCTGGGAGGCCCAGCGGAGGTACGTCATACGCGGATCACCACGGGACCTCGCCGCCCCTGAGGGGCTGCGATCTGCGCGATTGTCGCCACTTTCGTGGGCTCCTGGGAGGCCCAGCGGAGGTACGTCATACTGGGGGGCTGTGATCTGAGCAAAGGTCGCCATTTTCGCGGGCTCCTGGGAGGCCCAGCGGAGGTACGTCATATGCGGATCACCACGGGACCCCGCCGCCCCTGGGGGGCTGCGATCTGCGCAATTGTCGCCACTTTCGTGGGCTCCTAAGAGGCCCAGCGGAGGTACGTCATACGCGGATCACCACGGGACCTCGCCGCCCCTGGGGGGCTGCGATCTGCGCAATTGTCGCCACTTTCGTGGGCTTCCAGGAGGCCCAGCGGAGGTACGTCGTCATTCGCGGATTACAACGGGACCTCGCCGCCCCTGGGGAGCTGCGATCTGCGCAATTGTCGCCACTTTCGTGGGCTCCTGGGCGGCCCAGCGGAGGTACGTCATACGCGGACCACCACGGGACCTCGCCGCGATTGGGGGGCTGCGATCTGCGTATCTGTCGCCACTTTCGTGGGCTCCCGGGAGGCCCAGCGGAGGTACGTCATACGCGGATCACCACGGGACCTCGCCGCCTCTGGAGGTCTGCGATCTGCGCAATTGTCGCCACTTTCGTGGGCTCCTGGGCGGCCCAGCGGAGGTACGTCATACGCGGATCACCACGGGACCTCGCCGCCCCTGGGGGGCTGCGATCTGCGCAATTGTCGCCATTTTCGTGGGCTCCTGGGAGGCCCAGCGGAGGTACGTCATACGCGGATCACCACGGGACCTCGCCGCCCGGGGGGCTGCGATCTGCGCAATTGTCGCCACTTTCGTGGGCTCCTGGGAGGCCCAGCGGAGGTACGTCATACGCGGATCACCACGGGACCTCGCCGCCCCTGGGGGCTGCGATCTGCGCAATTGTCGCCACTTTCGTGGGCTCCTGGGAGGCCCAGCGGAGGTACGTCATACGCGGATCACCACGGGACCTCGCCGCCCCTGGGGGGCTGCGATCTGCGCAATTGTCGCCACTTTCGTGGGCTCTGGGAGGCCCAGCGGAGGTACGTCATACGCGGATCACCACGGGACCTCGCCGCCCCTGGGGGGCTGCGATCTGCGCAACTGTCGCCACTTTCGTGGGCTCCTGGGAGGCCCAGCGGAGGTACGTCATACGCGGATCACCGCGGGATTTCTTGCTGCGCTCTTCTGAAATCACTGCTGGGTGCTCTTCTTGTGCACTGCGGGTCCTTCAGAACGCCAGTCAGCATTGAGTGGACCTGAGTAGAATCGCCACATGTAGAGAAAAGGTTGGGTACGTTACAGGGTAATTCTTATTGATTCCCAGTGCTGGCGGTTCTCTGCAGTTGGGGCCACTGGGGGCCGTCTTCTGGCCCTGGGGGGCCACCGCACATTGCCCCGGCCGTTCCTCCTCGCCCCCTGCCCTCTTGTGCCCTCTCACTCCCCCCTATATCCCTTTCCCATCTCCTGCGTTCCCTCCGTCCCTCCCTTCCTCTGCCCTCCCCTCCCCTCCCCGAGTGCAGGAGGAGTTTGCAAATGGCAGCATGAACACCAACGCGGACAACACGCCCGTCCAAATGAGTAGCCAACCAGGGCCTCATACCGCTGCTCGGGATTTCGCGCACAAGCCTTCTGGAATGCTGAATCATGGATCTTTCGGTGCGGCGCCCACATGCGTATTGGAAGAACAGGCGTACTGGCGAGATCGATGGAACTCAGTCTCAGACCACATGTTCTTCACTGGTGAGTTGTGGCAGAAGATACGCGCGGCGGCTTCTAGCTGCATACCGGCCCTGACTCAGAAGGGGTCTTCTTTGTCGACGCAGCAAATCGCACTCGTGGACAACGCGGCCACCGCCGCGAACGTGATCGCTTATCGGTGGAACAAGCTGATGCGCCCAGGAGACGTGATATCGGATGGCCTCCGGCCGCGGATGCGTGCCCCGCACCCTTTGCACCGAGAGGTCAGGTTCGTGGGCATGTCTTTTGGTCCCCGTGGGGTCGCTGTCGGTCGCTGTCCGATTGCTTGTGAGAGCGACTGAGGTTGTGTTGTTTGGCTTCGGTATGGCTGGGGCCTTTTGGGACCTTCTCTTGTGCGGGCACTGAAATGCACCCTGGGCCCTCTGGACGCTCCCCTCGAGGCCATCTTGGGGCCCTCCAGGAGCCCTCCCAGGGTCTTCCTGGGGGTGTCTGTTGGCACTCCTGGGCCCGTCCAAGTTGTATCTTGATGCTGCTGGGCCGTCTCAGGGCCCTCGATCGGGGACCCTACGATTGTTACGGGGGATCGTGGTTTCTGGAGCGAGGATCCACAGTTCTTCAAGATGGATCGTAGCCACCAGCATGGCGGAGGCGACCAGCGCCAGCGATACTTGAGCGGCCAGCGATTCTGACGCCACTGGTACTCCCAGTGGGGGCTGCCTCCCGCGGTGAGCATCTTCGAGAGGGATCGTTTTAATGGAAAGGAGGATCCATAGTGGTCTACGAGTGATCATGTCCTCCGGAAGCCAGGATCCGCAGCATTGCACGAAGGATCGTGATCCCGAGGGGCATTTCCCAAATATTCGTGAAGGGCTTACAATCCCAAGGTACGAGGGTTTTGTCTTTGGGTGGTGGTGGGTTTGGGGGGGGCGGGGGCTGCGAAGGAGGAGCGGCAAGTGCGGGGCAGCGTAGAAACATAGCATATCTTACCTTGATCGCATCCAGTGCTATGGGAGCAGTGTTTACATGAGCGCGCTGAGATGGCACTCCCGTCGAAGGGACCCACAGGGGGTCTAGCGGATTTGTTACGGACGTCGTCTATGGAGCGTGTAGAAACGCATTTGAGGAACACTGCAGTAGTACACGAAGTGACGACGACGCCTTTTTGCATGCAGAGTCATCGTCATTACGGAGGGAGGTGCGCGAATTGAAACTTTTGACCTCCGAGGGCAACCTTGCAGAGGTGGATTCCGAAGCTAGTAAGTTTCCGAAGACTCAGAGGCAGATGGCACAGCGCTTCGAGCACTCAATCATGGAGGCTTTACGAGAAATTCGACTGCGGGATTCTCAACTGAACTCAACCTGTACTCGACGCGCATTCTTTTTCATTGATGAGATAAGCTCGCAGCCGTCGTTTGTGTTGCCAGTTGCGGAGATCCTGATCGCAGCCCATCAAGCAATTTCTGAGTACAATGTAGAATGTTCGCTTGGAAGTAATAAAGTGGGTAACATTGAATTCGGTGAGGTTTGCATTGATGGCGCGCACAGCTTTGCGCTGCCAAACCTTGATGTGGTACACGATTTACTCGATAATTCCACGATTCCCGCCGAGGCCAGGCCAAGCTGGTGGTTTGCGAATGTTCATAAGTGGGGGTTTGCAGCGAACACGGCTGCTGTGTTGGTGGCGAGGACATCAGAGTTGATGGAGACTACTCGGCATCCTCTTGTCAGCTGGAACTGGAAACAAGGCCTGGGCCAAGAAGGTGTGTGGGTCGGAACGCGTGACTATTCGGCCTTGCTTGCAGTTCCCAAGGCCATCGAGTATTACCTGAATTGGACAGATGCTTGCTTAGATAACGGTTTGTCATCCAGTAGATCGTCTGCACCAGAGTGGTGCAGGGCTCAATGTTTAGCCGCTGCGAAGCGGTTGGCGAAAAAATGGGGTACATCGGATTCACTGCCGATTGATGATGCGCTGGTGTGTTCCATGGCGATGGTGGAACTCCCTAGGGATTTGAACGTGAAGGTGAACCAAGCGGGAGATTTCAGCTCAACAGGAGATGACCTGCGATCTGTGTTGCGCCGCGAGTACAGCGTCGAAGCCGGAATCTTCACCTGGCCTGGCATTGGGAGTTTCATACGTTTGTCATATGCTGTGTACAACACCCCAGAAGACATTGATAATCTGGAAACAGCGGTTCTGGATATTCTCGAAAGGCAGGGCGGTCGTGTCTGAAGACGTATGAATTTCACAACCACAGTTCTTGCAATGTATACGCCTGGAAAGAAATTTGATGAAGGTGGAGCCCACAGGAATGATGCTGCTGACTGCTGATGATGATGATGGTGATAGTGATGATGCTGATGATGATGAAGATGATGATGACGGTGCTGACGACGATGATTATTATAATGATGCTGCTAACGACGACGAGGACGATTACGATGACGATGATGACAATGATGATGATGATAATGATGATGATGATGCTGATGATGATGATGATGATGATGATGATGATGATGATGATGATTGCGACGATGGCGATGACGATGATGATGCTGCTGATGCTGATGATGATGCGTATGATCATGATGCTGATGATGATGATGCTGGTGATGATGATCATGATGATACTGTTGTTGATGGTGATGATGGTGATGGTGATGGTGATGATGATGATGATGATGACGATGATGACGACGACGACGATGATGATGACGAGGATGAAGGGATGATGCTGATGATGATGACGAGGATGATGATGATGCTGCTGATGATGATGACGATGACGATGACGATGATGATGCTGCTGATGATGATTATTATGCTGATGATGACGATGGTGGTGGTGGTGGTGATGATGATGTTGATGTTGTTGAGGATGATGATGATGCTGATGATGCTGCTGCTGATGATAATGATGACGATTATGATGATGCTGCTGCTGCTTCTGTTTCTGTTTCTGCTGCTGCCGCGGATGATGATGGTGATGCTTCTGATGATGATGACGATGATGATGACGATGATGATGATTCTGAAGATGAGGTTGATGGTGATGATGGTGATGGTGATGCTGATGATGCTGATGATGATGATGCAGGTGATGCTGATAATGATGATGTTGTTGTTGTTGTTGATGGTGATGATGGTGATGGTGATGATGATGACGATAATGACGACGACGATGATGATGACGAGGATGAAGGGATGATGCTGATGATGATGACGAGGATGATGATGCTGCTGATGATGATGACGATGACGATGACGATGCTGACGCTGCTGATGATGATGATGAGTATTATGCTGATGATGACGATGGTGGTGGTGATGTTGATGATGATGTTGATGTTGTTGAGGATGATGATGATGATGCTGATGATGCTGCTGCTGATGATAATTATGATGAGTATGATGATGCTGCTGCTGCTTCTGTTTCTGTTTCTACTGCTGCTGCTGCGGATGATGGTGATGCTGCTGATGATGATGACGATGATGATGACCATGATGATGATTCTGACGATGATGTTGATGATGATGCTGGTGATGATGATGATGATGATGATGATGATGATGATGATCATAATGATGGTGATGATGATGCTGCTGATGCTGCTGATGATGCTGTTGGTGACGATGATGATGATGATGATGATGATGATGATGATGATGAGGATGAGGATGAGGATGAGGATGAGGATGAGGATGAGGATGAGGATGATGATGAGGATGAGGATGAGGATGATGACGATTATAATACTAGTAATAATCATGATGAGGGGCATGCGACAGATAAGGAGTCTAATACAGAGCAGGAGCAGTAACAACAGGAGGATTTTCTCTGGATGCAGACGGGGGCCGATTCCAATCAGCAGTAATGCAATCGGGGGTCCGCGCATTTCACAGTGTCACCCACGGCTATATCGCGGTGCAAGTCCAAGAGGGAGGAGGATAAGGAGGCAGGGGTGCATGAAGTATGGGGAGGTGCAGGGGGGGACGAGGGGGAGGGTGCTGCCAAGAAAGGGAGGAGGCGGATTGTCGTCGGCATTCCAAGCAAGGTTCCCTCCGATCATGGGAGACCCCTTGAGTGTGACCATGTTTTCTGGAGCATGGTCTGGCACGGCCCTGTCGCGCTCCGACGGCGAGTCAGATCTGATGCGTTGTTTTTGGCGCTCCCCTTCTCACCATGAGACCTCCAGCGAGTCGAGTTCTTCGAATCGCCGGTCCCTGGAGCTCCCGACCTCTTCCCTAAGATCTTTTGACGGTTCTGAGGCTCAGAAACTTCCCTGAGGCGCCGAAAGCAGCGAAGACATCCAACGCGTTTTTTTTCGAGTCGCCAGAGGTCTCTGTCCCTTCCCCTCCCCTCGTCTCCCTCCATCTCCACCTCCACCGCCACCTCCACCTCCACCTCCACCTTCACCTCACCGCACCTCAGGGCACACGCGAGCGCGCTAGAGAGCGGACATGTCCTGACCCTGGCCCTGACCCCCCCCTTGGTCCCCTCACTCGCTCGCTCTGCCGCGGGAGCGAACGAGCGGATCGGCGCTGAACCCCCCTTTCCCCCTCCCCCTCACCCTTCTTTCTTCTTCTTCTTCGTCTGCTCCTCGTTCTCCTTCTCCTCCTTCTCTTCCTCGTCCTCTTTCCAGTCGAATGGCAGGTCTCCGGAATGCATTGCCTGTCTTGCTTTTCTGAATCGTCACCCTCACCGCTGCCGCTTTTTTGCTCGGGTGCACGAAAGCTGGCCAGCTTTCGTTCCCGTATTAGACGCTTAGTCATTGCGCATTCGGTACAACAAACATTTTCGCTTCACATACACCCGCTTTTATAGTTGGTAGCGGGACTCTGGCTCCCTTGCATTATCACTCGCCGCCCTGGCCCGCGCGGCACCTCCGCCAGTCCTTCGATTTTCGGCTCCTGCTCCATCCCCCCCATCGTTTTTGGCAAGGATGATCAAGCTCTTCTGGCTCTCCGTATTCATCCCCCCCGTTCGCTAAAACGAGCGGCGAGGCGGACATCCACCAAAACAAATACGTTTTCAAGAATTCCAAGGAGCGCGGCGCCCACTAGTCGCCGCTGCCTGCTTCTCCCTCCCGGGGCCTACCCCAACTGTGTTGGATTCGTTCTCGGTGCCACAGGTCGGGCTTGCGGCTGTAAATTAGGAGCCACCATCCTTCCCATCAGCAGCACCAGCCCGTGGTCCTTAGCTGCTTGCAACTATGTTGCGGGGCCCTGGGAAACGCCGGCGGACGAGAGTGTTGATGGGCGTGGGAATGCAGTGGGGGGTCGCGCGACAGGAAATGCGCCGACCGTGCGGCGAGATCGGGCTGCATAAGAGGACTCATATTGCATGGGGGGCTACAGACATTCGCGCATGCAGCGTGGCCGCGCGCTTCATCTCCCGCGTTGCCATGAGATCGCGCGCGAGAGCCGCGACGTCTAGAGAGCAGGCCTCGCTCAGATCTGCGGGGGCGGCCTTGGATTCTGGGGTTGGGGCTCGGTGGGTTGGCGTGTGAAAAGGTTTCTGCGTGGTTGTTTTCGTCCGTGTATACTTGGCCGGTGGTTGTCCTGTCGCCGGCAGTCTCAGCGGCGAGCAGTTGACGACTTTGCCCAGCTTGTTCTACGGCGCCACCCGCCCGTGGATAATCGTGGGGGGCTAGCTGGAGGGCGCCCGCGCAGGTCTTCAGGGGGGCAGCTCGCCGTCCGTGATCGGCGTCGCGCGCGTCAGCTACGTCAGTGAGGCATGTCCGCCGTTTCACCGCAGTAACTGGCGCGCCGCGGGGTCCGCAGTCGGGCTGTGTTTGTTGATTGGCGCGTGGGGGTTTTACCCGCCCATGGGCACGGGCGACCAAGGTACTCGAATCGAGAGAGGCGCAATCAATGGTCTAGGGCCATGTGTGGAAGCAATCCCGGGTGGAGTTTGACTATTGGCGCGGCGAGGAATTGTGACGTAGCGGCATTGGCTATGCGTGGCAGCCTGAGGCCCCTGCGGCGAAGGCGGACGCCCCGAGGCGCATGGGCAGAGTGGGCGAGGCTGGCCACGTCAACGACCTGGGGCAAGAACTGGATCCCGCCGCGGCATCGGACATGCGCGCAGCACCGGGGTGCGACTCAGAAGTGGGCGGGCAAGAGGGGCCCGCTCAGCAAACGCATTCGAAGCCCGTCTAGGGGGTGATTGCTCAGATTGCCCGGGGGAGAAAGCTGGGGCCCAAGAGTGAACTCAGGTCTCGGGTCGCTGTTTCGCCGGGCGCCCTTCTGGTCGCGGCCGCGTGGTCGCCGCTTTGCGGGTGGCCCGGTGGGTCGAGGAGCGTGCGTCGCCGCCTCGTTGGGTTGCTCGGTCGGTCAGGGCCAGTGCGTCGCCGCTATGACAGGCGCTTCGCTCGCGAGGTCCACCTTGAGCCGCGGGTCCGCGCGCGTTTTCCAGGCGGCCATACCGGCGGCTAGGCCGATGGCGACGATGAGATGCGATTGCGTGGTCAGCGAGATCCCGCTCCGCGATAGGACGCGCTCCTGTGGTCGGGTTGAAGCCGGGGAGTTGACGATCGCGGATATTCAGGGGGGCGGGCAGCGGCGTCCAGTTCCGTGGACTGCAAAGCGACATGGCGGCATCGCGCCGCTGGTGCGCTGAGCGCGTTCGCCCTGGCGCGTCTCGCCGAGCGGAGCAGTGCAGCCGTGACGTGCTGGGCGCGCGCGCTGGAAGCCATCCTTGCCGTCGATGAGGAAGCGCCAGTCACGACAAAGTTGCGCGTTCAGATTCGGGGTCAAAGGGGGCTCGGCATAGATGGGCGGGATTCACGTCGCATATGGCGCGCAGATCTTGCGAGTCCCGCAGACGTCGCCGGCGCCGCGGGCGGACTCGATATTTGGGCGTCGGGCGCGTGCGAAGGGGTTTTTGTGCGCGGCGTGGGCGACGCCTGGAGTCAATCGTCGGTGCGCAAGCGCAGCAATCATATAGAGCAAGAAGTGTTGTTGAAAATGGGGGGTGGGGGGGTGGGGGGTGGGGGGGGCATTCGCCAGCGGGCGCGATTGGCGTCCAGACAGAGGGCCAATCATCGGAAGGCATCGACATGCCGATTGCGCTGGGGAGTCACGCAGTGGGGCATCCTGCGCCGCTCGGGCGGGATCAGCCAGACGACGCGCGAGGTTCACTATGCAACGAGGCGTGAGTCGACTGCGTGAACGTGTCGGACCAGCCGTTTGGCCACCAGGGGCCGTCGAGCGTTCGTGACCATGTTCGTCGAACGTGTCGCTGAGATAGCTTGGCCATGGTTAATATTTGAGGCAATGGGGGTCAAATTGCAATTGCGTGCGAGGGCAGAGCTCTACGGCACAGGTAGAGGCAGAGCGTCGGCACTCTTGAATTGGTTCTGCAGGTGTTTGGGAATCACGCAGCCCGGAACAAGTCAGTGGTCAGGTGCGTTACGTTGGAGCAGCGTTGACTTCGGCAGTGCCTGGGCACAGTTAGTTACATGGTGCGATGTTCCAATCGCCTGGCGGCGACGTTGTGGGCGCGCTGGGATGTGGGGATGATCGCGAGTGCGTGGCGCAAGCGGCCGGGCCATTGGAAACCAGACTGCGGGGGCCCTCGGGCCGCGGGCATGCTGGCGCGAAAAGTGCTGTCTGCAGGGTCCAGGCGAGGCGGTCTCTTGGCAGCGCCATCTGTCTGCGTCGCGTGGGCGGGGCTCCGGGGGGCAGGCGGGGCATTTCTGTGTTTGTCCACGTCGTTTTGCCCGCCGCCCGAGGCGCGGCAGCGGTGGGGTCGGGCATGGTGGAGTCTTTCTTCTCATTGCGCATGCAGACGTAGGAAGACAACAAGACAACCTCCAGATGACAGGGCAGTCTGCGGCGTGTGGCCCGCGAGGGGAGAGCGCGGCGAACGTCGGAGAGATATTGGCAGGGAAAGGCGCCAACGTCAAGGCGGCCGCGGAGTATCGACGCCCGGGAGTGGATGGGCCAGCAAGGGCGACGACAACGCGCAGTGCGCGCAATGTTCGGGCTATCGAGACAATGGGAGACTTTTGCGTCTGGCCTATCCCGAGGGCGCAGTTGAAAACATTTGTGGGATTTCGGGGGCAGCGTCCTGAAGCTCGCCCCCCGTCCGCCGGGGGGTGATGGCCGCGCTGCAGCCGTGGGAGATGGGGGCGGGCTCAGTTTCGGCGGCGGACTGGGTGGGCGCCGCGATCGACCGCTCGGCCGTGGCCGACGACCAGCGCGAGGCGGGCTTTGCGGGGGTGATCGACCAGGTCGCGTTGGATGTGGAGAGGGAGATATGGGAACCGCTGCGCCGCGCAGGAACGGGGCGGTCTAGAACGCTCTGCGTGCGTTCTCGGCTGCGAGAGGATAAACATATATGGAGAGAGAGAGAGAGAGAGAGAGAGAGAGAGAGAGAGAGAGAGAGAGAGAGAGAGAGAGAGAGAGAGAGAGAGAGAGAGAGAGAGAGAGAGAGAGAGAGAGAGAGAGAGAGAGAGAGAGAGAGAGAGAGAGAGAGAGAGAGAGAGAGAGAGAGAGAGAGAGAGAGAGAGAGATAGAGAAAGAGAGAGAGATATAACAACAAAGAGAGAGGAGAGAGAGAGAGAGAGAGAGAGAGAGAGAGAGAGAGAGAGATACATAGAGAGAGAGAGAGAGAGAGAGAGAGAGAGAGAGAGAGAGAGAGAGAGAGAGAGAGAGAAAGCGAGAGAGAGAGAGAGAGAGAGAGAGAGAGAGAGAGAGAGCGAGAGAGAGGTGACCGCCGGAATTTTTGATTGGGGCGATGTATTTCGACGGCGTCTGGGAGGGGTGCCACTTGTAAGTGCCGCGGGCCGATTGCGATGCGTCGCGACGCTCGTGGGGCCAGGCGAGAGAAAGAGCCACTTTTGTTCCCGCTTCCTCGTTGAGGTCTCCCGCGGAACGACTTGGCGAAGCCGCCCTTCCGCGCCGTGGGGGGCCCGCCTGCGCTCCGCCGGCTTTGCGTTGGGGTGGCGCCGACAAGTGCCAGATAGCCGACGCTTTGCGTGCGCGGGAAAGGAAGCCGAGGCGAAGGAGCGAATATTCCCATCAACAGGCCCTCGAACAGGCGTGCCGAGATGCGCGCTTTGATCGACCCGCTGGCTTGCACAGGGGGCTATGCGATTTGCGGGGGCGACTCGGTGATAGTGGGCGTGGCGACGTCTACACGGCGAGCGTATTGCTTGGCGGCGATAACGACTTGTGGCGCAAAATTGACCATGCCCTGAAAGCGCGAGGCTTCGGGCATTGTTGTGCCAAACGCACCGACAGCCACTTGGACAAGTGAGAAGCGCCGACGCAACGATATCTCGAGGAGGCTTGGTGGGGCAACTGGCATGCGCGCGCGCTCTCTTGGGATGGGCAATTTAGATGCCGCGGTCGGGTCAATGCGGTGGGCTTCATCTCCGCGACTAATGTGCGCGAGGAGGTTGCCGAGCGCGTGCTGATTCGTGCGCAGTTCATCAGCTCCTTACTGAACCGGACATGTATCGCACCTCTCGCACGCCAGAGACGCATCACCGAATATTCCATATCTTGGCTTGAAGCATGGCTGCGCGTCCAACGGGCGACGTGGAACACCGCATTAGTGGCAGCATGATTATGTCGGTGCCGCCTGTCTAGCTTGGCCCGCGCGCTGAAGGATATATTTCGAAGAGCCGCGCGAACGACATTGCAGAGTAACCCTGCACGGCGCATGCTGCCGATGCTTCGACTGACAAGCTAGGAGCTTTTCGGAATCAAGCTGGGTACTGGCAGTCGATGGGTCGGGGAAAAAGGCTGGGGCCCAAATGCCAACGATGCGGCGGATCCTGCAGTTATTTTTCCCTCACTGCGCGAAACTTTAGATCTGCCTGTGCAGCTTGCGTGGTTGGGAAGATCCCGCGCCATGTTGAAGGCGCCCATGACTACGATTCGTTCGTGGGTAGACCGCTGGCAACGTATGCTCAAAGCGCCCCCTCTTCCTCCCTTGGCGGAACAAGAAAAACTGCCTTGCCAGGATGTCATCAGTGCAGCTGGCACGCACAGCCAGGAGCATGGGCCTAGGTGCGTGGTAGTGGAGAGCGGTGTCCAGGCTGCGCGGCTCCCAGCATCCCCCCCCTGGTTGGCCATGAAGGGCCCGCCCCGCCAGGACGTCAGCATTGCCAGGTGTACGGGCCTGGTCGCATCGCAGAGAGGGGCAGTGCCCTCAGGTCGCGCGGTTCCCGCGAGAACAGAGTAGGACTGCGTCCGAAACGAGATGCTGGAACACATGCTCCTATGTCGTCCTTTCCTCCTCGTCCTCTTCATCCTCCCGCGTCACGGCCCCCTAGGCTCCCTCGGGGAGGGACCGGCACCCCCGTAGGGGACCTAGGGGGCAGGCCGGAAGGAAGCGGTCCGCCTGCTAGGCCACGGTGGGCCTGCAGGCCGCTGGAATTCCGGCCAGGCAGAGGCAAGGAGGGGAGAGGAGGAGGAAGGGGAGGGCGGGGGAAGGGAGAGGGGGGCGGGGGGCGGCGGCGTGCGCCGGCGTGGTGGTGGTGGTCATGCTGGTGGTGGTCGTGGTGGTCGAGGTGGTCGCGCTGGTGGCGGTCGTCGTGGTGGTCGTGATGGAGGTGGTCGTGGTGGCTGGTAGGCGTGGTCGGTCTGCTGGTAGTGGCTGGTAGGTGTGGTCGGTATGCTGGTGGTGTTCGTAGTGGCTGGTAGGGGTGGCCCCCGCGTGGCGGTGGTGGTGGTGGCCGCAGTGGTGGTTGATGGTAGCCGCCGCGTTCTGGTCGTTGTCCTGGTCGTATTGCTTGTGTCTGCCGCAGCGGCTGTCGTGCTGGCGCTGGTCGTTGTCGCGGGGGCCATGGGGCTTGGCGCCAGAGCGCGCTCAGCAGCATCTCAGCATTTCCCCTTTGGAGGGTCCTGCTGATCTGCCGCCAGAGACCGCCCAGCAGCTCGGAGCGGTCGGCGTCGTCTAAACCGGCTCCGTAACTGCGGACAAAGCTGGCTGCTTCGTCGCTGGGCCGGCCCCCCGTCTCGAAGACAAGAGGGACCAGTTCTCCTCCGTGCGGAGGGTAGCGCTCGCGCTTCTGTTCCACCGCCTGCGCGGCCGCCAGTCCGTCCCTCTCGGCCCGGGCACCCCTGCGTGGAGCGTACGTCGAGTGTACGCAGGTGATCCTCCTCCTTCTCATCCCCGTCCTGCATAAGAGCCACGGCCCTTCGCTTTCCTCTTTCTTTGCGCGCACCTGGTACGACCATTGAGCTTCAGTGACTTCTCCGCTCCTCCCCGTGCTCTGCCCCTACCTCCCCTCTCCCTGCGAGGCGCTCCTGTTGAGCTCTGTGGTGACGCCGGCGCGGGGCTTCTTCGAGCAGCTGCTCGGAGGGGCGCCTCCATCCCCCGTCGCCCACAGGATAACACGGGCCACGGGCCACCTGTTAGGGAGGGATGAGCGATACTGCGGAAGGGGGAGGAAGGATGGAGGGAGAGTAAGATGGAGGGATGTAGAGGAGATGAGAGGAGATGAGAAAGGAACATTGGGTAAGCCTGGATTACAAGGGGTGAAGGAAGGATGCAGATGGTGAGTATGAGGGTGATGATGGTGATGGTGATGATGGTTATGATGGTGATGATCGTGGTGGTGGTGGTGGTGATGCTGACGATGATTATGATGCTGCTGATGATGCTGCTGATGATGCTGATGATGATGAATATGCTGATGACGATGATGATGATGCTGATGATTCTGATGCTGATGTTGATAATGATGATACTGCTGCTGATGATGATGCTGATCATGATGATGGTGGCGATGGATGATGGTGATGCTGCTGATGCTGACGATGATGATGCTGATGATGCTGACGATGATGCTGATGATGCTGATGATGATGATTCTTCTGATGATGATGACGCTGATGATGCTGCTGCTGATGATGATGATGATGATGATGAGGATGCTGATCCTGATGCTGATGCTGATGCTGATGACGATGAAGATGACGATGATGCAGCTGATAATGATGATGCTGATGCTGATGATGATGCTGATGATGATGCTGATGCTGATGCTGATGCTGATGCTGATGCTGCTGATGCTGTCGATGATGATACTGACGGTGCTTTGATGATGATGTTGCTGCTGATGCTTCTGCTGATGATGATGAAGATCATGACGACGACGACGATGATGATGATGATGATGATGATAATGATGCTGATGATGATGATGATGATGATGATGATGATGATGATGATGATGGGGAATACGAATAATTACACGAATAATATGATTAACAGTAATAATAATAGTAATAACAATAGTTAGAATAGTAATAATAATGATAATATATTAATCATAGCAATTCTCCCAACGCGACCCTACCTAGGAGTTGGAGCCTCTAGGAAAGCAACATTAGCAGGAGCGGAAAACGCCGTCCTCCTCCTTCTCCTCATCGTCGTAGTTGTAGCAGTAGCGGTAGAAGTAGTAGTAGTAGTAGTAGTAGTAGTAGTAGTAGTAGTAGTAGTAGTAGTAGTAGTAGTAGTAGTAGTAGTAGTAGTAGTAGGACTGGTAGTAATAGTAGTAGTAATAATAGTAGTAGTAGTAGTAGTAGTAGTAGTAGTAGTAGTAGTAGTAGTAGTCGTAGTAGTCGTAGTCGTAGCCGTATTAGTCGTAGTAGTAGTAGTAGTAGTAGTAGTAGTAGTAGTAGTAGTAGTAGTAGTAGTAGTAGTAGTAGTAGTAGGGAACAGGCCAGTCCGCCTGAACGCTGAGACTCGGCAGGCCCCCAGCATCGTATACTTCTAAGCCCTCGGGGAGGCTACGTGAGTCCATGTTAAGATCCCGAGCCTGCCACTCTCAAGGATGCTGAGCCTGTATGCTCGCTTACGCTCCAACTTTAGCGACGCCGCCTTGCCAGCTTGCGCGGGTGCGCCCACAGTGGTGCCCCCCCTCGCGCTGCGGGCCCTGGTGCTTAGGCCTCCGCTCTTCGCACGGTCAACTGTGCGCCTAGCCATTCTGGCTTGCCATTTTGGCTTGCCATCCTGGCCTCCTCTCGCGCCTACTCGCGCTCGTTGGCCTCGTCGGCGGTACTGTGGTCGCCCCGTGCGCTGCCGTGACGCCGCTGTGCGCCTAGCCATTTTGGCTTGCCATCCTGGCCTCTTCTCGCGCCTACTTGCGCTAGTTGGCCTCGATGGCGGTGCTGGGGTCGTCCCGTGTGCTGCTGTGCCGCCGCTGTCGCTTTACTTTGGGCCGTAGGGACCAGCTGCCCTCGGATGAGCGCCCGCCGCTGCATGCACGTCAGACCCGCCATTTCACCCAGAAGAGGTGCTCGCTACATACTGGAAATGAGGCAGCCACAAGGACGCTCATCCCAAGGCGGTTGAGCCGTGGTGATGTGGTGCACGGGACCGAGTAGTAGTAGTAGTAGTAGTAGTAGTAGTAGTAGTAGTAGTAGTAGTAGTAGTAGTAGTAGTAGTAGTAGTAGTAGTAGTAGTAGTAGTAGTAGTAGTAGTAGTAGTAGTAGTAGTAGTAGTAGTAGTAGTAGTAGTAGTAGTAGTAGTAGTAGTAGTAGTAGTAGTAGTAGTAGTAGTAGTAGTAGTAGTAGTAGTAGTAGTAGTAGTAGTAGTAGTAGTAGTAGTAGTAGTAGTAGTAGTAGTAGTAGTAGTAGTAGTAGTAGTAGTAGTAGTAGTAGTAGTAGTAGTAGTAGTAGTAGTAGTAGTAGTAGTAGTAGTAGTAGTAGTAGTAGTGGTAGTAGTAGTGGCGCCAGAACCGCCGACGCCACGCCTTAAGTGAAGCAGCATCAGAAGCAGGCAGCAAGTCGCCGAGACAGCAGCAAAAAGCAAGCAGGCACGGAGATGAGGGCGGGGCGCTGGGGAGGTCTGTACATCAACATCTATATCAACACCTACATCTACATTGACACCTACATGTACATCTAGACCTACATGTACATGCACACCTACACCTACAACTACACTTACATCTACACCTGCATCTACATCTACATCTACATAAACAGCGAGACTCACATCTACATCGACATCTACATCTACATCTACATCTACACCTACATCTACACCTACATCTACATCTACATCTACATCTACACCTACACCTACATCCACATCTACACCTACACCTACACCTACACCTACACCTACACCTACACCTACACCTACACCTACACCTACACCTACACCTACACCTACACCTACACCTACACCTACACCTGCATCTACATCTACATCTACACTTTCGCATTGGTGTTGCTTTTGCTTTGCATTGCCTTTGCTTTTGCTCTTGCCTGTGCTTTTGCCTTTGCTTTTGCTTTTGCTGTTGCTGTTTCTTTGCTTTTGATCTCCACATCCAAAGTGGGGTTCTTGGTTTCTCTGGACACCCCGCGGAGGAACAGGAACCCACCATCATCATCATCATCATCACCATCACTCATTCCTCACTCACTCACTCACTCATCATCCCTCACACACTCACTCATTCACTCACTCACTCACTCACTCACTGACTGACTGACTGACTCATCAGCACTCACATATGATTATGATGAGTGTGCGCGTAAGAGAGTGTGATGATCATCATCATCATCACCAGTCAGTCAGTCAGTCAGTCAGTCACTCACTCACTCACTCACTCACTCGCCTTGGGCTTCGTCTGTGAGTGAATTGCGAGGAAGTCTCAAGCGGGAGCCCCCTCCCTATGGGGCCCGCAGATCATGTTACTAATCCGAGCGGGTCATCCAATTCCTGTATCTGTCGCCACTTTTGGCCTCTCGCGCTGCCAGAACGCCACTCCCAGGCTACATCTGTGAGTGAATCGCGAGGAAGTCTGAAGCGGGAGTGCCCTCCCTATGGGGCCCGCGGATCATGTTACTAATCCGAACGGGCCATCCAATTCCTATAACTGTCGCCACTTCTGGGCTCTCGCGCTGCAAGAACGCCATTCCCAGGCCATATCTGTGAGTGAATCGTGAGGAAGTCTCAAGCGGGAACGCCCTCCCTATGGGGCCCGCGGATCATGTTACTAATCCGAGCGGGTCATCCAATTCTTTTAACTGTCGCCACTTTGCTCTCGCGCTGCTAGAACGCCATTCCCAGGCTACATTTTCAATGCCCGGAGCCAGCTGTAGGCCACTTCGTGTTCTTCGTGCTCCCAGAACACCACTCCCGGGCCACATTTTGAATGCCCGGAGCCAACTGTAGGCCACTTTGTGTTCCTCGTGTTCCCAGAACAAAATTCCTTGCAATTTTTTGAATGTCCGGAGCCAAAACAGGAGGGCGAGGTCGGGGGCAACGTAGGGAGCGGGGGGAGGGCCCGCGCCAGGGCGAAAAAAAATATTCGCAGAAAAGACAGCCAGGACGCCTCACCAACCACGAGGACGACGATGAGGGCTTTTCCCAGATTCGCCCAGAGGATTCTCATGTGGGGTCCTTCCGTCGGAATATTTTTGTTTTTGCTTGGTTATGCTTTTGCTTTGCCTGCGCACAGACACACACACACGCATGTTTTTGCATTCGCTCAGCGGGTGTGCTTGAGAATGCTCCGGGTCCGGCCTACACTGCACGACTTGGCATTGAGCAAGGTTGTGCAACACTTGCTACACCGAGCGTTCCTACGAAACTGTACAGCAGCAGCAACTCCCAGATCGGTGCAACAAGCTGTTCACCATTGTTTTGGCGGGCATCATCGGCGCTGGAATATGCGGTTTCACCAGGGTGGTGTGACCACAACCTCCCCGCTGTCGTGGAGTCGCCCGAGCCACTCTTGGCGCGCAGGGACTGTTTCGAATAACCAGTAGTACACAGATCGCCGTGACTGGTTCCCTTTCCGCAACTCGCAGATCTTGTAGCAGAAACGCTGCAAGTTAACAATCGGCCGTCGCATTTGAGCAGGGATGTGCTCGCAGTCGATTTGCAACAGGCGGCCGCCGAACTCACATGCAGGCTAGGCTATGCTATGCTATGCTATGCTATGCTGCGCTATGCAATGCTGCGCTATGTTATGCTATGCTATGCTATGCTAGGCTGTGCTGTGCTATGCTATGCTCTGCTATGCTATGCTGTGCTATGTTATGCTATGCTATGCTATGCTATGCTTTTGCTTTGCCTTCGCTTGTGCCTTCACTTTTGCCATTGCTTTTGCTTTTGCTTGGTACCCAGGGAGCGCAACCGGGGGAACCGCGCGTTTGCTTTTCCCTTTGCTGTTGCTTTCGCTTCGTTCCCAGGGGACTGGGGGAACTGCCTGGGGCGGTTTGCACTGCCCGGCCCCTTTAGGCCAAGCGAGTAAAAGTTCTTATAGGCACAGCTTAGGTAGGGAATCGTAGCAACGACAATCATATTACTATAATAGTAATTACTCCGACCTAAGGACCCCGCGTGATAATCTGTTTTGCGTGCCCTTCTCCTTTTCTTCCTGGCCATGGCAAACACCCTCCTCTCGCCCTCTCCTCTGCCCTCTTTTCCCTCCTTCTTCAATTTCTCCCTTCCCCCTGCTTCTACCCCCCTCCTCCTTCTCCACCTCCTCCTCATCATCGCCCTCCCCCATGCCCTCCCCCTCCTCATCTTCTTCCTGCCGCTTCTCTACGTGCACCTCCCCCTCCCCCTGGTCGGGGCAAGCAAGTCGATGTTCTTCGGCGCCGTCGCCGCCTCGGCCAGCACTGGCGGGTTCTCTGATGGCCGCGTCGCGCAGCCGTTGGGACAACCCCGCGGGCCAGGCTGTCGGGGCAACCCCGCGAGCCGTTGGCGCGCAAGACCAAAACGTTGGGACAACCCCGCGGGCTTCGAGCGGGGCGCAGCCACGCTCAGGCGGGATACGGCACGAAACCCAGCTTTGCCGCGAGCTGCTCCGCCTCCGCCCTGGACAAAACCGTTTTCTTGTCGAACTCCAGCAGCGCCTTCCGCAGGGACGCCGGCGGCCCTCGCTCCAGGAACTCCCGCGGCGGCGGCCGCAGGATCAGCATGTTCCGCATGGACGTGGCGCGGGAGAACATGACGTAGAGATGCAGCCACCATTGCTCATCCGACATGCCCGTGCGGCCTGGGAATGGCGTTCTGGCAGCGCGAAAACCCAGAAATGACGACAGTTATAGGAATTGGATGACCCGCTCGGATTAGTAACATAATCCGCGGGCCCCATAGGGAGGGGGCTCCAGCCTGAGACTTCCTCGAACTTCACTCACAGACGAGGTTCCCGCCTGAGAATTCCCCCATACTCAGGCCTGTGGAACCCATAATTGAAGACAGCTACAGGAATTTGATGTCCTGTTCGGATTAGTAAAATGATCTGCGGGCCCCATAGGGACGGGGCTCCCGTTTGAGACTTCCTCGCAATTCACTACAAACGAGGCTCCCGCTGGAGACTTCTTCTATATTCAGGCCTGAGGAACCCAAAACTGATGACGACAGTTACAGGAATTGGATGACCCGCTTGGATTAGTGACGTGAAAGGCGGGCCCCATAGGGAGGGGGTTCCCACCTGAGACTTCCTTGTAATTCACTCACAGACGAGGCTCCCGTCTGATACTTCCTCCAAATTCAAGCCTCAGGGGCCCAAAAGTGACGACAGTTACGGTTTTCCGATGACCCGCTCGGATTGGTAACATGATCTGCGGGCCCCATAAGGAGGGGGCCCTTGCAGGCATTCCTGGTGTTCTGGGAACACGAAAAACACGAAATGGTCTACAGTTGGCTCCAGGCATTCGGAATGTGGCCTGGGAGTGGCGTTCTGGCAGCGCGAGAGCCCACAAATGGCGACAGTTACGGGAATTGGATGACCCACTCGGATTAGTAACATAATCCGCGGGCCCCATAGGGAGGGGTCTCCCGCCTGAGACTTCTTCATAATTCATTTACAGACGAGGCCCAAGGCGAGTGAGTGAGTGAGTGAGTGACTGGCTGACTGACTGACTGACGGGTGATGATGATGATGATCATCACATTCTCTCACGCGCACACTTATCATCATCATCATATGTGAGTGATGATGAGTGAGTGAGTGAGTGAGTGAGTGAGTGAGTGAGTGAGTGAGTGAGTGAGTGAGTGAGTGAGTGTTTGAGGGATTATGATTGAGTGAGTGAGTGAGTGAGCGATGAGTGATGATGATGATGGTGGGTTCCTGTTCCTGCGCGGGGTGTCCAGAGAAAACAAGAGCCCCACTTTGGATGTGGGGAATAATGATAATCATATTAATAACAACAATAAGACTAACAATACCATTAGTAATACGAATGATACTACTTCTAAAAATAATAGTCGTACTACAAATGATACCGTTAGTAATATTATTAATAATACTATTAATATTCATATGAACACTATTCTTCATGATGATACGAACAAGCGTAATACGAACTGTACGAATAATATCATGATGATGGGGATGGGGATGGTGGGTGATCGTGATGGTCATAGCGATGGTGCTGATGGTGATGATGATGTGAAGACAGGAGGAAGGGGTGGGAGGAGGAGGAGGAGGACGAGGAGGAGGAGGAGGAGGAAGAGGTGCAGGAGGGCAAAGAGGAGGAGGAGGAGGAGGAGGAGGAGGAGGAGGAGGAGGAGGAGGAGGAGCATGATGAGGAGGAGAAGGCGGATGGGGGAGGGAAGAGGAGGGAGGAGGAGGGAAGAGGCGCAGGAGGGAACACGCTGGGGGAGCGCCCTTATCGTCCGAGGAGGAGTTTCTCCTTTTCTCCCTTCTTCTGCCTTTTCGTTCCTCACGCTTCGCTCCTTGTCTTCCTCCTGCTCTTTCCTTTATCGGCAGTTGCCGACAGGAAAATGGGGCGGCGGGACAGATGAGTGACCCCTCCTCCTCGGCTTCTCCGTTCCATTCCCTTCCTCTTCCCCTTCCTCCTCTTTCCTCCTCTCCTTTCTTACCCCTCCTCGTTCCTGCTTCACCATCCCCCTCCATTCCCTGTTTGTTCCCTTTCCCCATCCTCCCTCCCCTTTTTCCTTTCCGCCCCTCTTCCCGTTCCTCCGCGCGCGCGAGACGGGGCGTGCGGCCCGAATCATTTGCCTCGGCCGCCTTTCCGTTTACTTTGGGACCCTTTGTTTGGCAGAGCTGCATTGTCTGGGTCATCGAGTTTACGGGCAGCCACGCCCTGGCAGACTGAACGACCGTGCAGTGACAACGGCCTCTGCGGACTCGAGGCGGACTGGACGTGGGTTGAAGAGCTGAAGCGGGGCGATGGTCCTTTGGGCATCAACCAGGAATGCTTCGTGATCGATGACACGCTGGTTTGGCCCACAAGTGCGCAGGCCCCCAACAGAGATACCCGACTGCAGGGAACACCCCTGCCGGTTTCGGGTGCCGCCGGTCAGGGTCAAAGCGGCTCTTCCCTGCCATTCTTGCTGAAAGATCAGCTGCAAAACGCCCGAACTGCATGTGGGGTGGAGGGGGACGGGGGGAGGGGAGGGCAAGGGGAGGGCGGGGGGAGGGGAGGGGCGGCACCGTCCTCGAGTGAACGCGCACTGCGCACATGCGGAACGCACTCGGGAAACACAGTGCGACGGTATCAGGTGGCCCACCACGGAGCGATCCTCTGGGCGCAGACTTTGGCCCTTGTTAGAACCTTGTAACGAAACGCTATTCGGAAAGTACTACAAATTGCGAACATGCAAGCAACGCCGGGGCGAGAGCACGATTCCGAAGCATGCGCACCAGGCAGTTTGTGCGCCTCCACATCTTTCCTGACCAGAAGTGACACGAATTACCGTCGCGCCTTAACCGTGTAGCAGCAGTCTGCCAGGGTGTGGGCACGAGTGTGATTCGGGAACGTTCGCATTGGATGACACTGGTGTTCTGAGGACCTGGCAGAATTGGCGATCCTGGCGCATGTGCCGCAGATGGAGCGCTCGGCCCACGTGGCGCGACACTTGATGCAGCTGGCGTGCATGGCATCTGTATTGGTTATCCATGGCTGTTGATGGAATGGCCGTCGTTGCCCATGATAAGTCTGAAGTGCGACGTACATGCTGAGAGGGCGGGTGTGAGGTGAGCGAAACAGCTGACGGCTTTTCCAGGCCGCTCAAATGGGGTCCGGGAAGATGAGGCCGGAGCATCGCGCCGCATCGCCGATGTATCGGCGATGCGGCTCGGTATCGGCGATGCGGCTCGATTCGGACCCTGTTTTTCGTTCCATCCAGACGTCGCCGTTAAATCGCCGATGCATAGGCGATGCGGCACGATACTCTGGCCCCATCTACTGGGAACCCATCCTGGTGACCTCCGGCTTCATTTTGGGAATTTGACCCTTACCCATATCCTTGCTCTGGTCTTCACCCTGACCCCGCCCTCCCCTGAGCCCTTCCACAGAAACCGTGGCTGCAGTCCATGTCGGGCTCTGTAGCTGCCTCCTGCTCCTACTGCTGCTGCTGCTCCTCGTCCCGCTTCCGTCCCGTCTTTGCGCCCAGAATGTCCAGTTCGAGCAGCCGAAGCAGGCCCAGCGGTCGGTGTCGAGGGGGGGTTCTGTGCGGAGGGGGTCAGCAGACAGCAGGACGATGGGAGAGAGAGGAGGGATGGGGAGGGGAGAGGGGGGAGGGCGGAACGGAGGGATGCATGGGGGATGGAGGAGGGGGGGAGGGCTGCAGGGAGGCGGAAGAACAGGAGCACGAGCAGGAGGATGGGAGGGTGGAGGGAGGGCGTCGATGGGGCCATCTCGGCCCCTCGACATTGCCCCCGTGCCAGCAAAGTCGCTTCGAGCGAAGAAGGAGGAAGAGAAGGAGGAGGAGGATGAGGAGGAGGAGGAGGAGGAGGAGGAGGAGGAGGAGGAGGAGTATGGAGGGCGGGGAGGAGCGGGGAGGAGGAACGGGGGACGTGGTAGAAGGCGACGCCGAGTAGAGCAGCAAGAGAAGAAGGAGGAGGAGGAGGAGGAGGAGGAGCAGTTTGGAGGAGATGATGAACAGTACTTTAAGATTCAGAGGGTAGGTAGGACGCGGTGAAGGATGGATGTCCATGGTATTGGTATATCCAGGATGCAACAGCGGTACTGCAACTCCTCAAAAGTATCTAGGAGCCATCGTTTTCACTGCGCCAAGTGCCCCGTTGAACGGTGAGCATCCTATGGGGTTGCCATTCAGGCGAGAGCCTCATCTTGCAAAGAACCAACATTGCACCTCTGGAGTGAGTTGCACAGTATGTGAATAGTTAGGGTCATAAAGTCGAGTGAGGTTTCCAGCGATAACCCCGTTCTGAGAAGGGACGCCCCCACACCTATGATATTGCCGCACACTTGTAACATTTCTGGTCATTAAGCTTCGGGAAGTCTCAAGCGAGAACTTTATTTTGGAAACGAGCCACCCTCCGCTCATGTAGCAGTCGAATCTTTTCAAGCTTCTGTTAGTTTTGAGGAAGTCTGAAGCGAGCGCCCAAGTATGAAACGGAGCCATCCTCCATCATCCCAACTCTTGCACGCTTTTCGTGTGAATCTGCGCGGTGCCAAGGCGAGAGTCCCTTTTTGAGAAGGAGCCGCCCCTATCCCTGTGTGCTGCAAGCTCTTCAGACGAATGCGCGCGGCGCTAAGGCGAGTGCCCTACTTCTGAAAGGGTACTGCTCTCCATCCTCGTAAGTGCCGGGACTTTCAAGCTTCAGGATAATATATTGTGAGGAAGTCCAAGGTGAGACGCCCTCGCTCTACGGACACGTCTTGTGCCGCGACAGGGAGGACTTATCGAAGACGCCTGCGGCGAATCACCGCCGCCCCCTGCCTATGTGTAAGCGCCTATGTGGCCGAACGTTGAGGCCAGATCTGCCAAGCTATCGGACCATGTGTTCCACGAATCGATTTGGAAAGCCTTCGGGGAACACGTGGGCATCTTGAGGGTCATCTTGGCCGCCTGGAGGCCATTTTGACCCTTTCGAGTCTTCTTGGAGGACGTCTTGGAGGGCTCTTGGGCCGTCTTGGAGGCCATCTTGAGCGTCTTGGCGGCCTCTTGGGCCGTCTTGGGGGCCTCTTGGGGCCGTCTTGGGCCTCTTGGGCGATCGTTGGGGGCACTTGGGCCGTCTCGGGCCGTCGGAAGGCAGAAAAGAAGCAAATGCCACAATCCTTCAAACACTCATGGGACATCAATGATTTTGGCCTTTTCGGGCCTTCCTGGAGGCCCTGTTGGAAGCCTCTTGGGCCGTCTTGGGCCATCTTAGTGCCATCTTCGGCTGTTTTGGTGGGCTCCTGGCCCGTCCGACGCCGTCGGAAGCCGTTTGGGGGGCCCCTCTGGGCCGATTTGGGGCCCTCTTGGAATGCTGCAGGGCCGTCTTGGAGGCCATCTTGGGCGTCTCAAAAGCCTCCCGGGCCGTGGTGGGGGCCTCTTGGGGCCGTCTTGGGGGCTTCTTGGGCCGTTCTAGGGCCATCTTGGAGGCCTCTTGGGCGATCCTTGGGCGATCTTTGGGGTCTCTTGGGCCTTCTCGGGCCGTCGGGAGGCCGAAAAGAAGCAAATGTCAAAATCCTTCGAACACCGAAGGAACATCAATGTTTTTCCCCACATGCTTCGTGGGGTTCTGGTTTTCTTCCCTGCCGCGCCGCACCCGCGTCTCACACCTCCCACCTCATCCCACCCCACCCTTCTCACACAGCAGAGCACAGCACAGCTCAGCTCAGCACAGCTCAGCACAGCACAGCACAGCTCAGCACAGCACGGAGCTGAGAACAGCACGACACACAGCTCAGCTCAGCTCTTCTCAGCATAGCGCAGCGCAGCACAGCACAGCACAGCGTATCACAGGACAGCGCGGCACAAACACACAAGCAGCGCAACACAGCACAGCACAGCTCAGCACAGCACACAGCTCAGCACAGCACACAGCTCAGCACAGCACAGCACACCACAACACAAGCGCACACACACAACGCACACAACGCGGCGTCTATGCGGGCCATGGCACCAGAGGGGGTGCGCAGGGGGTGGTCTCCCTATCCGCGCCAGGGTCGTCCAGGCATAGCAGGCGTGGCATTTCCTCGACACCAGAGGGGGTGCGCAGAGGGTGGTCTCCCTATGGCGCGACACCAGAGGGGCTGCGCGTCCAGCATAGCAGGCGTCAGAGGGGGTGCGCAGGGAGTGGTCTCCCTATGCGCGCCAGGGTCGTCCAGGCATAGCAGGCGTGGCATTTCCTCGACACCAGAGGGGGTGCGCAGGGGGTGGTCTCCCTATGCGCGCCAGGGTCGTCCAGCATAGCAGGCGTGGCATTTCTCGACACCAGAGGGGGTGCGCAGGGGTGGTCCATAGGCATAGCAGGCGTGGCATTTTCTCGACACCAGAGGGGGTGCGCAGGGGGTGGTCTCCCTATGCGCGCCAGGGTCGTCCAGGCATAGCAGGCGTGGCATTTCTCGACACCAGAGGGGGTGCGCAGGGGGTGGTCTCCCTATCCGCGCCAGGGTCGTCCAGGCATAGCAGGCGTGGCATTTCCTCGACACCAGAGGGGGTGCGCAGGGGGTGGTCTCCCTATCCGCGCCAGGGTCGTCCAGGCATAGCAGGCGTGGCATTTCCTCGACACCAGAGGGGGTGCGCAGGGGGTGGTCCCGTATGCGCACGCGCGCAGACATAGCAGGCTGGCATCTCCACACCAGAGGGGGTGCGCAGGGGGTGGTCTCCCTATGCGCGCCAGGGTCGTCCAGGCATAGCAGGCGTGGCATTTTCTCGACACCAGAGGGGGTGCGCAGGGGGTGGTCTCCCTATGCGCGCCAGGGTCGTCCAGGCATAGCAGGCGTGGCATTTTCTCGACACCAGAGGGGGCTGCGCAGGGGGTGGTCTCCCTATGCGCGCCAGGGTCGTCCAGGCATAGCAGGCGTGGCATTTCTCGACACCAGAGGGGGTGCGCAGGGGGTGGTCTCCCTATGCGCGCCAGGGTCGTCCAGGCATAGCAGGCGTGGCATTTTCTCGACACCAGAGGGGGTGCGCAGGGGGTGGTCTCCCTATGCGCGCCAGGGTCGTCCAGGCATAGCAGGCGTGGCATTTTCCTCGACACCAGAGCGCAGGGGGTGGTCTCCCTATGTCGCAGGCAGGCTGGTCTCCCTATGCGCGCCAGGGTCGTCCAGGCATAGCAGGCGTGGCATTTCCTCGACACCAGAGGGGGTGCGCAGGGGGTGGTCTCCCTATGCGCGCCAGGGTCGTCCACATAGCAGGCGTAGCAGGCGTGGCCCGCCTCGTCCAGGCGAGCACCTGAGGAGGTGCGCAGGGGGTGGTCTCCCTATCCGCGGGTCGTCCAGGCATAGTCGCATTTCCTCGACACCAGAGGGGGTGCGCAGGGGGTGGTCTCCCTAGGGTCGTCCACGCATAGCAGGCGTGGCCCCCTCTCGACACCTGAGGAGGTGCGCAGGGGGTGGTCGCCCTCCGCGTGCCAGGGTCGTCCAGGCATAGCAGGCGTGGCATTTCCTTGACACCAGAGGGGGTGCGCAGGGGGTGGTCTCCCTATGCGCGCCAGGGTCGTCCAGGCATAGCAGGCGTGGCAGTTTCTCGACACCAGAGGGGGTGCGCAGGGGGTGGTCGCCCTATGCGCGCCAGGGCCTTCCAGGCATAGCAGGCGTGGCATTTCCTCGACACCAGAGGGAGTGCGCAGGGGGTGGTCTCCCTATGCGTGCCAGGGGTCGTCCAGGCATAGCAGGCGTGGCAGTTTCTCGACACCAGAGGGGGTGCGCAGGGGGTGGTCTCCCTATCCGCGCCAGGGTCGTCCAGGCATAGCAGGCGTGGCATTTTCTCGACACCAGAGGGGGTGCGCAGGGGGTGGTCTCCCTATGCGTGCCAGGGTCGTCCAAGCATAGCCTCTAGTGCGGGATTGCGTATTACCTCTCGTATCCAAGTGCCAGGCGACGCCGGATATGACCGTCACAGATGACTCCTCAACCCCTCCTCTCCCCCCCACACGTCCTCCCCCTCCTTTCAACGACCACAGGGGGCACCTGAGAGCGTGACGGCGGTGGTAGTGGTAGCGCGGTTCACACAAGACATAAAATCAGTATGTGGGGTTCCTCGGTAGCGTAATTGGCCTTTTCTGGCCTGCCTGAAGGCCCTCTTCGAGGCCTCTTGGGCCGTAGTGGGCCAGCTTCGAGCCAACTTCGGTCATCTTGGTGGGCTCCTGGCGACGCCGTCGGAAGCCGTTTGGGGGGCCTCTCTGGGCCGACTTGGGGCCCTCTTGGGGTGCTCCAGGGCCTTCTTAGAGGCCATCTTGGGCGTCTTGGAGGCCTCTTGGGTCGTCTTTGTGCCATCTTGGGGCCGTCTTGGGGGCCTCTTGGGCAGTCCTGAGGCCATCTTGGAGGCCTCTTGGGCGCTGTGGGGGCGATCTTGGGAGCCTCTTGGGCCGTCTTGGGTCGTCGGAAAGCCGAAGAGGAGCAAATACGAAAAACCTTCAAAAACCGATGGAACATCAATGATTTTGGCCTCTTCGGGCCCTCCTGGAGGACCTCTTGGAGGCCTCTTGGGTCGTGTTGGGCCGTCTTGGAGGCTTCTTGGGCGAACTTGGAGGTATCTTGGACTCTCTTGGGCCGCCTTGGAGGCCGTCTTGGACCATCTTCCCATCTTGGACCATCTTGGAGGCCATCTTGGGCCAACGTGGCCATCTTGGAGGCCATCTTGAGCCGTCTTGGCGGATTTTTTCCGGGATTGGGGAATTTTCGGGTGGCCGGCGGGACGGGCCGAAGCGCCAGGGGGAGTTCTTATGGAAAAAGAGCCAAAACCAAAACCGAAATAATCTAGCACGCCAGGCACCCCTGCGATGAATCGACAGGGGGCGGCAGATCGAAGACGCCTGCGGCGAATCACCGCCGCCCCCTGCCTTTGTGTAAGCGCCTATGTGGCCGAACGTTGAGGCCAGACCTGCCAAGCTATCGAACCATGTGTTCCCCGAATCGGTTTGGAAAGCCTTCGGGGAACACGTGGGCATCTTGAGGGTTATCTTGGCCGCCTGGAGGCCATTTTGACCCTTTCGGGCCTTCTTGGAGGACGTCTTGGAGGGCTCTTGGGCCGTCTTGGAGCCCATCTTGAGCGTCTTGGCGGCCTCTTGGGTCGTCTTGGGGGCCTCTTGGGCCCGTCTCGGGCCTCTTGGGCGATCTTTGGGGGCATTTGGGCCGTTTCGGGCCGTCGGAAGGCCGAATGAAAAGCAAATGCCACAATCCTTCAAACACTCATGGGAAATCAATGATTTTGGCCTTTTCGGGCCTTTCTGGAGACCCTCTTGGAGGCCTCTTGGGCCGTCTTGGGCCATCTTAGTGCCACCTTCGGCTGTCTTGGTGGGCCCCTGGCCCGTCCGACGCCGTCGGAAGCCGTTTGGGGGGCCTCTCTGAGCCGACTTCGGGCCCTCTTGGAATGCTGCAGGGCCGTCTTGGAGGTCATCCTGGGCTTCTAAAAAGCCTCCCGGGCCGTGGTGGGGGCCTCTTGGGGCCGTCTTGGGGGCTTCTTGGGCCGTTCTGGGGCCATCTTGGAGGCCTCTTGGGCGATCCTTGGGCGATCTTTGGGGGCTCTTGGGCCGTATCGGGCCGTCGGAAGGCCGAAACGAAGCAGATGTCAAAATCCTTCGAAAACCTAAGGACAATCAGTGTTTTTGGCCTTTTGTGGTCTTCCTGGAGGCCCTCTTCGAGGCCTCTTGGGCCGTAGTGGGCCAGCTTCGAGCCAATTTCGGCCATCTTGGTGGGCTCCTGGCCCGTCTGACGCCGTCGGAAGCCGTTTGGGGGGCCTTTCTGGCCCGACTTGGGGCCCTCTTGGGGTGCTCCAGGGCTGTCTTAGAGGCCATCTTGGGCGTCTTGGAGGCCTCTTGGGTCGTCTTTGTGCCCCCTTGGGGCCGTCTTGGGGGCGAGGCCATCTTGGAGGCCTCTTGGGCGCTGTGTGGGCGATCTTGGGGGCCTCTTGGGCCGTCTTGGGTCGTCGGGAAGCCGAGAATCAGCACAAATGGAAAATCAATGATTTTGGCCTCTTCGGGCCCTCCTGGAGGACCTCTTGGAGGCCTCTTGGGCCGTGTTGGAGGCCTCTGGGGGGCCTCTGGGGCCGTCTTCGGCCGTCTTGGACTCTCTTGGGCCGTCTTGGAGGCCGTCTTGGACCATCTTGGGCGGACTTGGAGGCCATCTTGGAGGCCATCTTGGGCCAACGTGGCCATCTTGCAGACCATCTTGGGCCATCTTGAACGACAAATTTGGAACATTGGGGTCCTTCCGGGTGGCCGGCGGGACGGGCCGAAGCCCCAGGGTGAGTTCTTTTGTAAAAGAGCCCAAACCAAAACCAAGAGGATTCAGGACGCCAGGCACCCCTGCAATGAATCGACAGGGGGCGGCGGATCCCTCTAGTGGCTTTCGGCCCATCCCGCCACCGTGCCTGGGTTGTAGGTCAGATGCCTCTTGTAAAAAGTGGGGATCTCTTGGAAGGCCTCACGGAAGCCTTTCCGAGACGGTTTTGGGGGTGCTTTGGGGCCTTTTGGGGGCCTCTAGGGGGTTGGGGCCCGATGTGGGCCTCTTCGGAGCCTCCTGAGGCTTCTTGCGGGCCTCTTTGGGGCCTGCTGGCAGTCTCGGGGGTCGTCTTGGAGCTGTGGGCTCGAAATATCAGGTCTTGGTCCCCACTCTTGCGGCCCTCTTATGGCAATCTTGGGTCGTCGTGGGGGCCTCTTGGGTAGTCTCGGCGGCCTCGGGGCCGTCTTGGGGCCTTCTTGGCGGCATCTTGGAGCGTTGGTAGCCCGACAGGGCGAGAAGGGTGAAATCCTCGAAGACATGCAAGAATCAAGGGCTTCGCCTCTTGGGGTCCTCTTGGGTGTTCTCTTGGGGTCCTCGAGCCTGCTCTTTTTATTCCGGGTCGATGACGGCCGTCATCTGGGGGGGAGGGGGCCGATGTGATGTCACGTTTCGCGCCTGCGGCGTCCTGGAATGCCTAGGAATGACCGAGGACGGGTAGCAGCAGCATGTAGGTGGCAAAGGGCGCGTTCTGTGGTCGCTTGGAGGTGGGGGGGTTCGGAACCGGACCCCCCCCCCCTGGATGGAGGGGGGGTGTTTGACCCCCCCCCCACCCGTGACGGAGGGGGGGGGTTCGAACCCCTTCCCCCCCCCCTTCCCGTGACGGGGGGGGGGTTTCAACCCCCTCCCCCCCTTCCCCCTGCTTCCCCTCTCCTCGGGCTGGCGCTTGCGTCGGCGGCGGCTGGCGACGGCGGCGGGGACGACGATTTCCATTTCTGGGCCGGCGCCAGCCGGCGCCTGCGGCGGCGGGCGGCGGTGGCGGGGAGCGTCGACGAGGACGACGGTGGTGGTGGTGATGGTGGGTTGTGGTGGTGGTGGTGGTGGTGGTAGCGGTGGTGGTGGTTGTGCTGGTGGTGGTGGTGTGGTGGTTTGTTGTGGTGGTGGTGGTTGTGGCGGTGGGTGGTGGTGGTGGTGGTGGTGGTGGTGGTGGTTTGGGGTGTGTGGTGTGGTTCGTGGTGGTGGTGGTGGGTGGTGGTGGGGGTGGTGGGTGTGTGGTGGTGGGTGTGGTGGAGTGGTGGTGGTGGTGGTGGTGGCGGTGGTGGAGTGGTGGTGGTGGTGGTGTGTTGTGGTTGTGGCGGTGCTTTGTGGAGGTGGTGCTGGTGGTGGTGGTGGCGGTGGTGGTGGTGGTGGTCTGGTGGTTTGTGGTGGTGGTGGTGGTGGGTTGTGCTGCTGGTAGTGGTGGTGGTTGTGGCGGTGGTGGTGGTGGTTTGTGGTGGTGGTGGTAGTGGTGGTGGGTTTCTGTGGTGGTGGTGGTGATGGCGAGTTGTGGTGGTGGTGGTTGTGGTGGTGTGGTGGTGGTTTGTGGTGGTGGTGGTGGTGGTGGTGGTGGGTTGTGGTGGTGGCGGTGGTTTGTGCACGTTTGTTGTGGTGGTGGTGGTGGCGGTGGTAGTGGTGGTGATGGTGTGGTGGTTTGTGGTGGTGGCGGTGGGTTGTGCTGCTGGTAGTGGTTGTGCCGGTGGTGGTGGTGGTGTTGGTGGTGGTGTGATAGATTGGTGGTGGTGGTAGTGGTGGTGGGTTTTTGTGGTGGTGGTAGTAGTGGTGATGGTGAGTTGTGGTGGTGGTTGTGGTGGTGGTGGTGGCTGTGGTGGTGGTGGTGGTGGTTGTGTGGTGCTGTTGGTGGTATTGGTGGTGGTGGGTTGAGGCGGTGGTGGTGGTGGTAGTGGTGTTGGTGGTAGTGGTAATCGTCGCTGCGTCACGGCCGTCGCCGGCGCCATGGGGGGGGGTTTGAACCCCCCCTCTCCCTTTTTGGGCTGCCTCTGGTCATCGTGGGCGCTGCTGGCGGCCGCCAGCGCCGGCGCCGGCGCCGGCGCCGAGGCGCCCTGGGAGGGGGGTGGGTGGGGTGGGGGGGGGTTCGGGAGTGGCGGGGTTTGGGGGGAGGGGAGACCCCCTGGTTTTGATTGACGGCGCCGAGTGGTGGGGGGGGGGGCCCACTCCCCGGTTTGAAACGCGCCGCCGAATGTTCCCAAGGTCGGGGGCGGAAAAGAGGGGGGTGATGACTAGGGGGGGGTGGATATCATGGCGGGGGCCATGATATTTCCCCAGCTCTCATGGCGCCTCTTCTTGTTTCATTACGTCCCTGGCCCCCCCGCTGGGCCGCGCACATGCCGCCGGTCATGATTTGCACCCCCCCCTCTTGGACACCCCCCTCTTGGCCGCTCCCGACAAGGCAAGCGCCCGTGAAACGCGTTCTCTCGTAGGTAGCGATCTGCACCACAGCGCCTGAGTACACCACAGTGCCTACACACATCCGCTGTAGTGTACACAGGCGCTGTGGTGCACGCAAGCACTGTGGTGTACATGGGCGCTGCGTTGCACACGGCTGTTGCGGTGTACGCAGGCGCTGTGGTGTACACGCGCGCTGTGGTGCACGCGAGCACTCTGGCGTACACAGGCGCTGTTGTGCAGATCGCCACTTTCATGCTGCTCCTACTTGGACTCGGTCATCCCCAGGCATTCCTGGACGCCGCCGGCTCGGAACGTGACGTCATCTGGGGGGGGAGGCGGGGCCGATGACGGCTGATATCCCGGAAAATTTAAAAAACAGGCTCCACTTGGGGCGTATTGGAGACCTCTTTGGGACGCGACCGCGGATCTAGGTCAGTTTCGTCCTAACCCTGTTCTAGTTTCTCCGCCTTCAGCGGAGGGCGTGTAAGGCAGAGGCACCCCGTTGCCTGAAACTGCAAAGGCCTGTTCTGCCGTCTCGAGGCTATCTTGGACGTCTTGGAGCGCTCTTGGGCCGTCTCGGGACCCCTCGGACGCTCTTGGGAGCTCTTGGAGCCCTCTCGGCCTGTGTTTGGGCCCTCCTGCCTCCGGACAAGTTCAGCGAGAACACGCGAGAAAAACTTTGGGAGCACCCGAGAAAGCCCAGGAGCGACCGGTACTCGGGGCTGTGGGCCTTTAACAGAGTATTGCAATATTCAAAGCAGAGGACTCTAGCGGACTTGAGGATACTCCATTTCGTGCGTCGGGGAACGGTGACGGATCAGTGAAGGGATGGAGGGCGATCAGGATGCCGATGCCGATGACGATGATTATGACGACGACGATGACGATGACGATCATGATGATGTTGATGATGATGATGATAATGATGATGATGGTGATTATGATGATGACGCTGATGATGATGACGATTATGATGATGCTGATGATACTGATGATGCTGATGATGATGCTGATGATGATGAGGATGATGAGGATGATGATGATGATGACGATGATGGTGATTATGATAATGATGATGATGCTGCTGCTGCTGATGATGATACTGGTACTGATGATGATGCTGATGATGCTGATGATGCTGATGATGCTGATGATGATAATGATGGTTGTGGTTGTGGTGATGATGATAGTGGTGATGATGGATGCTGATGCTGATGCTGATGTTGATACCGATAATGGGGATGTGCTGCTGCTGAGGATGATGATGCTGATTATGATGCTACTGATGATGATGCTGATGCTGATGCCGATGCTGATGCTGATGCTGATGATGATGCTTATGATGATGATGATGATGATGATGATGATGATGATGATGATGATGATGATGATGATGTTGATGCTGCTGATGATGATGGTGATGATGATGATGATGATGATGATGATGATGATGATGATGATGATGATGATGATGATGATGATGATGATGATGATGATGATGATGATGATGATGATGATGATGATGCTGTTGCTGCTGATGATGATGATGATGATGGTGATGATCACGATGCTGATGATGCTGATGGTGATGATGCTGATGATGCTGATGATGATGATGCTGATGATGATGATGATGATGACGATGATGGTGATGATGATGATGATGATGATGGTGGTGGTGGTGGTGATGATGATGATGATGATGATGATGATGATGATGAGTCGATGGAGCCATCTTTGCCCATCGACACTGCTTCCGTCTCAGCAAAATCGTTTCGTAAGGAGTGCTGATCCTTTCGCCATCGTATGCGAGCTCTCGATATGGCGCTGTCGAGGGGGTTGTCGCCGGGTGGGGGGTCAGGCCTCCTCGTCCTCCTTGTTCTTCCCCTGCGGGGCAGCACTGCCGTGGTGACTCGCAGTCCTCGAGATGGTGCGGTGATCGTCGTCTGGTGGATGTAATCTGGAATAACAATTCCTCGTCCTTCTCCTGCTTCTGCTCCTCCTCCTCCTCCTCCTCTGTCCTCCTCTATTGCTCTCCATCCTCTGCCACAACCTGCTCCTCCTCTTGTCGCGCCGTGTTCTTCCTCATTCTTCGTCCTCCTCCTTCTCCTCCTGTCGCTGCTGCTGCGTTTCCTCCACCTCCTATTGTTTTGTGTCTTCTTTACAATCATATGAATACTACTCTCCCTCCTCCCCTGAAGTTGTCCAGAAGATCTCCCGGCCCCTTCGCATGCTGTTTTTTACACATGATTCCGAGCATTGATTTTCTTCGTGTTTTTTTGTTTTGCAATCCAAGTGCTTCCGGTGTTTCAAGATGATGTTCCCTCTGCAGCGTGGGTCTCATTGAAGGATCGGCGCGTTGCTCCCATCGTTCAGAATGGCGCTCTCGCCTCTGCATGGGCCACTTTTCTGAATCCGAGTCTTGGTTCATTGTGGTCTCCCTCATCATTTCCCGTCCTCCGCCTTCCCCTGGTCCTCCTGTTCCTCCCGCTCCTTCCACTCCAGTTCCTGCTGCTGTTGTTCGTCTCCAGCGCTGACCCTTTTTTAAATCAGAGTCTTTCTTCATCGTTGGCGCCCCCTCATTTCCCCTCCGCCTTCCCTGCTCCTCGTTCCCCTCCCGATCCTTCCGCTTTAGTTTTTGCTGCTGCTGTTCGTGCTCATCCTTTTCCTACCGCACATCCTCCTGCTTACCCGCCACCTCCTCCTCCTGTTAACAGATTGCGCATGACACGAAGTGGTCTTTCTGTGTGAGTCGCAGTTCGGCTATGACATGCGTCTGCGGATAGAGACACATCAGCGCCATGGTAAGGGATGGGAGGGAGGGATATGACTTAGCTTGCCTCCTCCTGTCTCCTCCCTTCTCGCCCTGCTTCTGGTCCTCCTGCTGCTTGCTCCTCTCCATCCTCCTTTTCTGCCAGGCTCGACTAGTAGAAAGGGGATGAGGAGGATTCGCTCCCACCCATCCTGTGGTGATAGGTCATTGCTTTGCAAAGACAGCGCCCCGTGTTTCCTCCTTCCTCCTCGTCCTCCTCCCTCCCCTCCGCATGTCAACCAGTTCGGCACACCCAGTGCAGTGCTTCGTGGCCCCATAGAGGCGACGTTCGCATGCGTCTCCCTCACCCAGTACATCGCTTCGTGGCCCCATAGGGAGCTCCAACGACGACCCCAGTGGCCGCGGCCGCATGCGTCTCCCTCACACATCACGGCACACCCCTCAATCGTTTCGTGGCTTCATAAGGAGCTCCACCGAATGCGGTACCCACGACGCGGTATTCACAACTGCACATGGTTGGGACCTTCGTTCTGATATATCAGTTTTTTGGGGGGGGGGGGTGCGCAGGTGGGTGGCGGGCGGGATCTAGGAAGTGAGACCGAGTCCATCGAGTTGATGTGGCAGGCATTTTTCCCATCAGTGAGGGAGGAGGAATGAGGGGAGGCTCCTCATCTTCCTCTCGCCTCCCTGCGCGGGGTCGGAGACATGGGGCGAGGTGGGAGGACGGATGCAGGAGAGCTCGCACGAGAAGACTTTTCAACCAGACTATACGAAGTGGGAGCACTTTGCGCCAGAGCTTCGGGGGGGAAGGCGGAAACGACCACAGGCCTCAGTAATGGCTTGGGTCAAGTAAGTCGGTACACGCAAGCCCGATCAACGGGCGCAATCCGACAAACAGCGTGGGGAGCACAGCTACCCAACATCAGCAGAGGCGACAGGTGGGGCGTCCAGCCCACGAAAGTATTCGATGCATTCGGAGCGTGCCCCAAAAGGGGGCCCCGACCAGGTTCACAGGTACCTGACCCTCACAGGCCCAATAGGGCCGAGTTCCAGTACGAGAGTGCGAGTCCCCGTACAGGCCAAGCAGCCTCTTCTGCCCGTAGGCCATTCAAATCAAACGCAGCACCGTGCTAAAAGGGCTGGATGGAGGGAGGTGAGGACGAGAACGAGCTTAAGTGAGTTCTAGGTCTCCCAGCTTTGGCAAAGACCCCTTGCTATTCAACTTCTGCGCGAAGAATACGCACGCGCACACATACACACATATCTATCTATCTATATATCTATATATCTATATTTCTATCTTATCTATCTATCTATCTATCTATTTATCTATATATCCATCTATATATATATATCTATATATAAATCTATCTATCTATATACCTATCTATCTCTATCTATCTATCCATCTATCTATCTATCTATCTATCTATCTATCTATCTATCTATATATCTATCTATCTATCTATCTATCTATCTATCTATCTATCTATCTATCTATCTATCTATCTATCTATCTATCTATCTATCTATCTATCTATCTATCTATCATCTATCTATCTATCTATCCATCTATCTATCTATCTATCTATCTATCTATCTACCTACCAGGTAGTGAGCCGCTCCCGCATGTCTGATCCCGTGTGGCGGTCCAAGGGCCTCAAGTCCCAGCCTCACGATGGATGCGTTCCAAGCCCCGTCGACACTTGTCAGGTGTAATTGGGATGACCAGGTCAGCTTCGTCCACGTCCTGTTTGAGACACTCCAGTATGCACTTTGATAGTTCCATGCGTATCTCAAGTCCTTGAACTGATCCCGTTTTCACTTTCTCTCGCCTTTGGAGCGGTCGCCTAGCAATAACGCCATTCTCCCGCGTCGTTGTCGTCGTCGTCGTCGTCGTCGTCGTCGTCGTCGTCGTCGTCGTCGTCGTCGTCGTCGTCGTTTGCCGGCAGCGAGTAGGGGGGGGAGTTCGAACCCCCCCCGGGAGGGCCTGGGGAGGGGGGGATTCGAAACCACTCGGGGGGGCCCGGGGGAGGGGGGAGGGGGGGGGTCGGACCTCCGTGTTCTTTGGGGTGGGGGAGGGGGGCGGGTGGGGGGAGGAGGTCTCCCCGGTTTCCGACCCCCCCCCTTCAGGTTTTTTTTCGGGGGGGGATCCCCCCCTGGTGCTTTGACCCCCCCGGGGATTTTTCCCAACCCTCCTTGGTTGGGTATTCGTTTTGTAATAGGGGACTGGTCTCCACCTTCCTTCCTCCCGCCTCCCTCCCTCCTCCTGCGTCCTGCTTCCTGCTTTATTTCCAACCCTCCTTGGTTGGGTATTCGTTTTGAATAGAGCACTGCTCGCGCGTCTCCTCCCGCCTCCCTCCTGCCTCCTGCCTGCCTCCTGCCTGCCTCCTCCTGTCTTGCCTGCGGGGGGCTGCGATCTGTGAAACTGTCGCCACTTTCGAGGCCTGCTGGGGGGCCCAGCACAGTGACGCCACACGCAGATTCAAATTTGACCTCGCCATCCCTGGGGGGCTGCGATTTGTGAGACTGTCGCCGCTTTCGAGGTTTGCTGGGGGGCCCAGCACAGTGACGCCACGCGCGGACCCGAATTAGACCTCGCCATCCCTGGGGGGCTGCGATTTGTGAAACTGTCGCCACTTTCGAGGCCTGCTGGGGGGCCCAGCACAGTGACGCCACACGCGGACCCAAATTTGACCTCGCCATCCCTGGGGGGCTGCGATTTGTGAGACTGTCGCCACTTTCGAGGTCTGCTGGGGGGCCCATCACAGTGACGCCACACGCAGATTCAAATTTGACCTCGCCATCCCTGGGGGGGCTGCGATCTGTGAAACTGTCGCCACTTTCGAGGCCTGCTGGGGGGCCCATCACAGTGACGCCACACGCAGATTCAAATTTGACCTCGCCATCCCTGGGGGGGCTGCGATCTGTGAAACTGTCGCCACTTTCGAGGCCTGCTGGGGGGCCCAGCACAGTGACGCCACACGCAGACCCAAATTAGACCTCGCCATCCCTGGGGGGCTGCGATCTGTGAGACTGTCGCCACTTTCGAGGCCTGCTGGGGGGCCCAGCACAGTGACGCGCTACGCGGATCCACAATAGACCTCCGTATCCTTGGGCCGGAGGGGCTGCGGGTCAGGAGGAGGCGGCGGAGTCGGAGGAGGAGGAGGAGGAGGCGAATGAGGAGCAGGACGTTCGCCGCTTGCCTGGGACATCGTCGGCGTCGTCGCCGCCGTCGTCGATGGCAGCGACGGCGGCGACGACGCTGCTAGGGGTGCTCAGGGATTGTAACTAATCAACTCTATCTAGTCCTTGTCCTATAGCCAGTGTCCTGCAAGTCTCCCGAATTCCGTCCGCAGACATATGTAACCCTCGCTCCGTCATCGCCCCCCTTATAAAGTGTCCTAAACTATTTGCGCCCCGCGTTTGCGCAGGGGTTGGGTACGTCTCCAGGGTAATTGTTCAGCACAGCCGTGGTGGATCGCGCTCCCTCGTAGATCTCGCAGCGGGTCCCGCTGATGATCTGCTCGATTCGCCCCAGGGCATGTAGGGCATTTGGACGTCATAGTCCCGATGTGAAATGACTTTGAACTGGCAGCTGACCTCTGATGTACAAGTGCCCGAACAGTACCAGGAGCCAGCAGCTGAAAGGCACCGAGCCAGACGCTATAAGGAAATCGTCCCACCCACTCGCAGTCGGCCTGCTTCTCCTGAACCCCTGGAAGACGGAGCTGCGCGGACGAGCGCCCTTAGCGTCGGCTTGGCAAGGTGGCGCCGCAAACCACCCTGCCGCAACCTATTCGTCCGCACTGCCACGAGCACCTGAGTCCCCCGTCCCTGAGAAATGATTTGTGATCGCTGCCTTCCGCTTGCGATTCTCCGCCACTTCGTCGTTTGCGGCCAGAAAGTCGGGCCCCCCCTGATTGCTCAGATCTAGGTACTGCTCGGCGTAGGACCAGTTGACCTTGCTCTTCCACTTGGCCCTGTTCGAGGACTTTGGGCGGCCCCAGTCCGACTCCACTTCGGCCGCCTCGCAGGCCTTGAATATCGAATAGAGCCGAAGGCACGTCGCCACAAGTCGTCACCCTGTCCAAGACGGCACCAAGCATATAGACCTCCGAGGCGATTTAGCTTTTCTGTAACTCCTTGCTCCGCAGCCACCCCTCCAGCTCGAACCTCGCACGCCTCCCGCCCTTGTAGAGTCGCGCCAGCACCGACGCTGCCACACGCGTACGTCTGCCACCTACTCGGAATCCTGCGACATCACGATATGACTTCAACTAGTAAATAGACCATCGGTAGGATTGTATGATTCCACCTCTAGCTGGGCTAGAGTCTCCTGAACATCTGAACCTCCAGGCGACGAAACCTTCTCCAAACTAGTGGGTGTAGTACATCCGCCCGACGCTGTAATACCCTTCGTCGCCGCGCTCGAGTCGGCCTGCACAACCTCCTCGTGCTCCTGCATCTTCTTGATGAGGTCGTCCAGCTGAGTCCGCGTGGGGCGTCTCTGGTCGTCGTCACCGTCACTATCGAAGTTGAGCGTGTGCTTCACCTTCTCAGCCCCGTCGTCCTTCACCTTAGAGGTCGCGCTCGAGCCCTTGTCGTTTACCATGTCGGTCAGGTTCGCCGCCGTAGCCTGGAATAGGTGCTGGCCACGAGCCAGCTCGGCGAAGAGGTGCCTCGAGTCGGGCTCGTCGTCTGAGTCTGCCACTGACGTCCCCAGGACCACCTCCTCGTCTGACCCCTCACTCCCTGAGTCGCTGTCGGCTCCAGGCACCCGTTACCAAGACGACGACCAGGCCCAGTAGACGAGATACAAACTTGCACCCCCACAGCCTGCCACCTGCCATCGGCAATATGCTCGCCAGCTTGCCACTGTCGTAAATTTCCTCGGCCACCTCGGAACACAGAAGTGCTTCCTCAGCTGCTTCTACCGCTGCGATCGCCGACTCGTAGGCTGACTTCAAAATCGAGCCCAACCCAAGGACTTCCAGACCCGCCAACTGATGAACCCGAGAGCTAGTGTCCCACTTCCCGGGCGACGCAGCCAGACGTAGCTCTCCATGTTCATGGCCGCGCTGCAAAGCCAGTTGAACATGTTGTCCTTTTTGCTATGCTTCTTGGTCTTCTTCCCCTTCTGGGCCTTCTCGGTCTTCGCGTTCTCTGCCTCGAGCTCTCGACGTGCAGTGAGACTTCTTGAAGCTGCCAACACACGATCTCGACTGCCTGCACTCAAACCTCGATGTTCGGAACACGTCAGCTCCTTCCGTGGTTTCGTGCATGTATTGTTGTCCTTGCCACGGGCTTGCAACCACCTGGACTCGTAACGTCGGCTCGCATGCTGTCGACAAGGTACTGTTTGCCCAACCGATCCGAGAGACTAGCAGCAATACGACCCCGCTCTTGGAGTTCGTCCTGTAATGGATGCGATTCTACCGCGCCCTCGGCGCCATCACGGCTGAGGTCTTGGACCCCGACTCGTCTGTCTCACCTACGTCCTCGCAGTCGATTGGGCGTTCCTCCTCGAACGAACAGAGCTCTTGCGCCTGAGCAGCCCAAAATGGGCGGCCATCGTCTGCCATATCACCCGCGTGCCAACCCAGCACGACTGCTACTGCGTACCACCACAGCTACGTCTCGGCGACACGAAGGCTGGGTTAAATCTGACCCGTGCAGTGCTGCACACCATGAGGCGTGTACGTCTTCGCTGGAACCCCCTCGAGCCGAAGCTTGAGCGGCGGCAGAGCCGTACAGAGAGAGAGAGAGAGAGAGAGAGAGAGAGATAGAGAGGAGCGGCACAGAGAGGGGGTACTAGTAGTGTCAAAGTGCGATCAATAGCGTGTACACGGAGGGATGGTGAGAGGGTTGGATGGATGGACGGGTGGATGGGAGTGAGGTGGGTGGGTGGGTGGGAGGAGCAGAGGGAGAGAAGGATAATTACGAGGAGTGGATGCAGGGAGGGAGGGGCGGCGGGAACAACGGGAAGCGGTAGAGTGGGAGGTGCTGGCCCGAGTGGTGTTGGCCGCCTCCTTCTTCTTCTTCTCCCTCCTCTTTTCCTCCTCCTCCTTCTCCTCCTCCTCCTCACCTATCTTGGCGGGAGAAAAGGGGGGAGAGTGGCAAGGAGGAGATGCGAGAGGAGAGTAGAGAGGATGGAGGCTGGAAGAAGGGTTGGGAGGATGGGTGGGTATGTGGGATGGGATGGAGAGTGAGCAGAGGGCATGATAAGGCGGGAGAGGAAAAGAGGCAGGGAGGGAAGGGAAGGGAGGCCAGTGGAGGGAGAGGGATGGTGAGGGAATCGAGGATTGAGGGGAGCCCCCAGAGGTCACGGGTATCCAGAGGTCCCTGGAGGCCTCGGGAGGTCCCCAGAGGCCTCCTGGGACCTCAGCGGCCCAAACGCTGCCAGATACGTCCGAACGCCTCGATCCTCTGACCTCCTCCTCCCAAAGGGGTGGCCGTGCCTCCCTTCAACTCCCCCTGGCCCCTCCGCGCCCGCCGTGCCCCCAGGCGAAGTGGCCGAGGGGCGTGCCCGACTCCTGCTCGAGGGCCATGTCGTGGTTGAAGGAGCCTTCTCCCCCTCCCTCTCTCTGTCTTTTCCTACTCCTCTCCTCATCCCTCTCCTCTTCCTCGCCTCCCTCTCTCTTTCTCGGTATCTCCCTCTGCTTATCTCTTTCTGCATCCTCTTCCTCTCGCTTCCCTTCCCGGTCAGTCTCTCTGTCTTCGCTGTCCTTGTCTCCTGTCTGCGACCGTCGTTCTCTTCCTCTGTCGCTGTCTCCGTTCTCTCTCTCTCTCTCTCTCTCTCTCTAGTCTATATACTGTAATTCGGACTCTGCCATTAACTCTTGGATTCCTGGCCCGCTGCCTTGCTCTCCCTCCCCCCCTTTTTTTTGTTTCTCTCTCTCTCTCTCTTGTCTATATGTCTCCTTAGCCTTCTGGCTTCTAGCAGGTTGCGCCTCTTTCTGCGCAGGTGGGGTTTCCCCCTGAACCCATCATGGTGGCCCTGCTGGCACGCAGCTTTGTCCCAGCCTTCGCGGCCCTCGCCACTCTTGGAGCGAGGTCTTACCAAGGTCTGGCGCTCCCGAAGGTTTCCACACGTGGAGGCCCACGGGAGGGGGGTGCGGAATCGGGACGTGGCGGGAAAGGAGGGCCTCACGCCCTGCCCGGCCCCCATCGTGCTCCAGCTCGGATGTAGCTTGCGCCCCCTCTAAAAAAAACCCTACATGCCATGCGGAGCAGGCGTTCGGGGAAGGGCGGTTGACGTCGAGAAGAAGGTGGAGGAATGAGCCTTCTCGACGGACCAGATCTGCTGGGGGGGCACGTCAACCCGGAGCAGGAAACGTTCCGCCTCCCGGAGGAGAAGGTCCGGAAGATCAGGATCATCTTCGGAGAGCCCACGTGCGACGTGCGGAACGCGCGGGTGGCGCTATGGGATGTCCAGGTCTTCCGCGGGACGCCCAACTTCGCCGAGATAGCCTGCCCCCCCCTCTGTCCAGGACTCGTTGCAGTTGATCGCCTCCTCCAGGCGGCGGGCCCATCCCATGCCTCGGTGGAAATCCAGGCGGGCACCATGAGACGGACCGGATCTTGGAGGAATGGTGGAAGGCCATCGAGCCCTTCAGGCTGTGTGTGCTCGGAGGTGCCGCAGGCTTGGGCCGCGCACTTCGGCGCGGGTTTAAATTCGGTCTTCCATCCACGGGGGAGAGTGGCCCTCCCAGGAGGGTTGGGCGAGCTCGATTGGACCAGAGGGGATCGCATGGAAACCCGGGTGGGGGCGGCCGACTGGATGGTGAGCGTCTACGGAGCCATGGGCGCCCAGGAGATCATGCAGCCGTTTAAGGAGGCATTCGAGGAAGGGGCGGACATCGTCGCGATCTGCGAGCTCTTCATTTTCTTGGTGTTCGCCGTGGCAAGAAGCCCCAATTGGGCGGGAAGTCTGGTTCTCTTCAACAAAACCAATGCCGAGGCCGGGCTCTTCAAGAAAGTGGCCAAGAACCGCCTGGCCCGCCGCGAGAAGGAATGGCGGAGCCTCGTGGTCGAGCCCCACCACAGCTGGGCGCGCGCCCGCGTCGACGAGCGGATCGCGGCCAAGGACGAGCAGATCGCTGAGCTCGAGGCGCAGATTGAGGAGCTCAACCGCCGCGCGGAGGCACGCGCTGCCGCCGATGGCGCGGCGCCCAAGGGGGGCAACAGGGCCGCCGAGGGCGGCGCCAGCCAGAAGGGCAAGGGCGGCAAGACCACCGCGGGATGGGGGAACCGATGCATCAAGCTCATCTTGGCAATCTGGGCCTACGAGTGGGGCAATCGCATGGCCCTCTGCCAACGAGTGGGCCGATATCAACTGGTTTCGGCCAATCATCGAGATGCGGGAGCAGCAGGCCTGCGAGATTGCGCATCGCAAGGATGACGATGATGCGACTGTTGATGATGACGATCAGTGCTGAGAGGACGACGGGTGCGACTGATAGTCCCGCCGCCTAGCAGCGTTATTGGATAAGCGACGCCGGCGCGCTGCGCTAGGTTGGGCGGGAGTGGGGTGCGACGACGACGACGACGACAGCGATGACTAGGGTTGAGGGGGGCGTAGATGCGCGCGGGCTGCCGAGTTACTTCCAGCGTGTATAGTTGAATAGTCGGCGGCGCAATGCGCAGCGCGCCGGCGCGCAGGGTGGCTCTGATTCCCCGGGCGATTGGGGCCCGGGCTGCCGAGGCGGAGGGTCGGGCGCCGGCGCCCCGGCCTCTCCGGCGCGGGCGGTTCCGGCCCCCCCCCCCCCCCCTAAATGCTGGCAACGCAAGGCCCCCGCGGCGAGGAGGCGCGCGGGCCGCAGGTCATTGATGCGCCGCCCTTACAGCCCAACCCCGCCCCAGACCGCCAGCCCCTCGCCCACGCTTGCGAAGGGGTCTTCCGGCGCGGCCTCCAGGGGGAGGGGGGCCGCGGCGAGCGGGAGGAGGGCTCGCCGCAGTGAACGGCCGAGCTGCTCCAACACCCCCCCAAGTCTCCCCCGCCCTTCCAATCGACCGGCAGGCAGGCCCAGGCGCGCCGGCCCCCGCGGAACAAGGCGCGCACCGTTCTCCCAGCCGTGACCCGGCCTGGGCCGACCGTTCCGCACCGCGCGTGGATATTGTCAGGCCCCGCGTCGACCAGCGTGTCGGCGAAGTGCCGGCCCTCGTTCGTCGTCGTCTTGTAGAACAAGAAAAAGCTGCTTCGAGTTGATGCCGTTTCTCGGCTCCCGTCGATGCGCGCTGTAGCCTGACGGGTCCGAACTGGCCATCCAGTGGGTGCCTGGCAGCTTCTCCAGCATATGGCATATATCTGGGTCCTGGTACTCCACGGCCGCGAGGACAGCCTCGTTCCAGATGCTGACTGCCATGGCGTCGCAGAAACGGATGTCGAACTGCCCGCGCGCAGACTCCATCATGCCAAACTCGGTCTTCGCTGTCTTCATGTGCGGGGGGGTGTGGATCTGGCGGGCGCGGCGCCGCCGCCCTCGCGCTGATGTGAGGCGCCGCGGGCGCCTCCGTGGGCCATTGCTGAGACGGCCGCAACGGGTGCGCCAGCGGGCTGGCACTTCTCGCCGCGGCACTTGCGGGTATGCCCAGGCTCGAGGCTCGCGACTCGCGCGCGCGCCGCTCGAGGCGGTCGATCGAGCCCAAAACGGCTATGTAGGATGAGAAGGTGCACCATGCCCTCGGGGCGCGCGTGGTCTTGCACCTCTGAGCTGAACGCCACCAGCCCTCTGGGCGTATGTGGTCTCGCAGGCCCCACAAGCCCAACAGGGCTAATGCGAATGCTACATGCTAGATGCGATGACGTGCCATGCTATGATAGCGCTCTTCCTGATGTTAAGGATCTGATACGCTATGCCATGATACGCTATGTCATGCAAATGCTATGCGGTGCAGTCTACACAGTGCAGTCGATGTCTCCCTGAGGGTGCCATGAACACAAGCCTTCCATGACGTGAGGGGCTCGAGCACTTTGTTGCGGAATCAGTTGCCCGCTGTTTCAGTGCGTGTGGCCTTCGGGCACTCTGGGCCACGTGCTACAGCTCGCGCCCGCCGTGCTATCGATGCGGGGAGCTTTGGGCCAGAGCTTTTCGGACCAGCGTTCTCCGGGGCCCTTTCGGGCCCCTCTCGGAAACTGGTTGGGGCCCTCTTTGGCCCTCTTGGGGCCCTCTTGGGGTATTCGGCAACGCTCCGAGGAGCTCTGGTCCAGATCTCTGCGGACAAGAGCTCTTGGGGGCCGTCTCGGGGCCCTCTTGGAAACTTATTGGGGTCCTCTTGCTGTGGCCTTCTTGGGGCCCTCTTCAGACACGTGCGACATGTTCCTTCGATTGGCCGATCGTTTTTTTCGCATGCCCTCCGTGCTCGATCTTATATGACTTGTATCCTACACTTGGGGCGCCACCCCGCCCCATCCGCGTCCCCGCCCGTCGACGTCTCGATGCTCAGACAGAAAGGGCGGGCATGCCGAGGGCGAGCTCGATGGGGAAGACGGCGAGTTCGAGATTGAGGACTCAACGGGCTCAACGGGGAGGGCCGAGAAGAATTGGGCCAGGGGCGACGAGGACGTGGGCGGTGCCGAGGGCGAGCGGGGGCACGCTCTCACAGCCGACGGCGTGAACCGCGCGACCGTCATGGCGATGACGACGACGACGACGGGAGGTGGTGGTGAGATATCGCGATGGCGATGGTGGCGATTTGCGTTGGTGGCTGTGTCATGCCCTCGCCGCCGACGCGCTCCAACGCACTTCAACGCAAGGCGCCCCCCGCGCGGCGGATGTCCATGTGTCGGGCATTCGCCTGTGGATGCGCCCCCCCCCAGTGCGCTGGAAGCTTGGGTGGTATGCGCGTCGCCAACGCGGATCGCGTGTCACCGGCGCCATTTGCGCTGCGAGGGCCAGCGCCATGTGCGCTATCATGACTCGATGCCTCAGCTAAGGCAGCCGCCGCGTCCTGGGGCGTGGCAAAGAGCTTGCGCTTCTCGGTGCCGCCGCTCATGATGTGGAACTTCCCGTTCTGCTTCCTCGCGCCCATCGGCAACGAAGGGCCCCGCTCAGCGGCGGGCTCGCCCCGCGCGGACGCGACCATGGCGTCCCTGACAGCGCGGAGCATGTCGCAGTTGACGCTCAATTGGTCGCGCGGGTGCGCGCAGCGCAGCGCGGCGACGTCCTTATCGCCGACCTCGATGGTGATGGTGTCGGGATGGCCGCGCATGGCGCGGGCTCGGCTGTGGCTGACGCGGGGCGAGGCCTTGTCCTTCTCGGGCTTCCCTGAGCCTGGCGGTGCCCTGGCCTTTTCGGGCGTGACAGCGGGGAACAGCTGGCGCCGCGGCGCGCCGTCGGCAAGCAACGATGAATCTTGCGCAACGTTCCGCTTCTTGATGAGGGCCCGCAAACCAATGCTGCTGGAAACTGCCAGCGAGCCCTCTGGTGGGTCGTCGTGCGTGCTGAGCGTGCGCGCGGCGCGTTCCAGGCTTCGGTTCGCGGAGTTGAGCTTCGCGAGCATCGTTCCGCCGCTCATTATTGTCACGTCATGGCTGTGGAACTTCGCTGTGGGTGTCTTGCCGTCGGCGACCCCGACGTCGAGCGATGTCGCGTGCGTGTGCTTGCACCCCGTGCTGCTACCCATTGAGGCTGACGAACAGCAACTCGCCCAGCGCTGACACTATGGGCGCCGCGGCGCCCTGAGCCGACACGCGGCTGTACTGGTGATGGTGGTGCGGGATGCGGTGGTGATGAGGCCCCAATGGGCCTAAGAGGAACCCAAGACGACACCAGGAGCGCTCCAAGAGGAGAGGGCCCCGCGAGGCAAGGCGTCTGGGCCCCGCAGGGGGCGATGCTCACTAAGGCCCCCATCCCTTGATCAACGACAAATTTGACAACGACAATGCGTTGAAGGAGGTTAGCTTATCGGGGTGCATTCATATGGTGTTCTTGGCCCAAGATGGCGCCAACCGAGATTCAGGGGGCCCGAGAGAGGGGTGCCTCGGTGGAAATCCAGGCGGGCACCATGTGACGGACCGGATCTTGGAGGAATGGTGGGGTGCCATCGAGCCTTTCAGGCTGTGTGTGCTCGGAGGTGCCGCAGGCCTGGGCCGCGCGCTTCGCCGCGGGCCCACAGTCGGTCCTCCATCCGCGGGGGGGAGTGGCCCTCCCAGGAGGGTTGGAGGAGCTCGTTTGGGCCAGAGGGATCCCATGGAAACCCAGGTGGGGGCGGCCGACTGGATGGCGAGCGTCTACGGAGCCATGGGCGCACAGGAGATCATGCAGCCGTTGAAGGAGGCATTCGAGGAAGGGGCGGACATCGTCGCGATCTGCGAGCTCCTCATTTTCTTGGCGTTCGCCACGGCAAGAGGCCCCAATTGGGCGGGAAGGCTGGTTCTCTTCAGCAAAACCAATGCCGAGGCCGGGCTCCTCAAGAAAGTGGTTAGGAACCGCCTGGCCCGCCGCGGTCTCTGCCTGCTGCAGCTCCTGGAGGCGCGCCGCGGCTTCCAGGTCGCCGCCGCGGGAGCGTGGGCAAAACGCGACCACGGCATGGGCCTCCTTTCCAGGGCCGCCAAGGAGGTCGTGCACCAAGGGGTGAGCCTGCTGGGCCTCCAGGAAGTGGACCTACAGGGGCCCTGGCTGGAAGTCGTGGGAGAGGCGCGGAATGGGCGGCTCCTCGTGCTCCCTGGGACCTGGGGGACCAACGGCGGGCGGCTTATCAACTTCCCGCGCGCCGCCGCGCCCGTCGCCGTTGCTCGCGGCTGCTAGCTGGGATTCGCCTATCGGAGTTCAGGGCCGCCCTCGCTCGCTACTGCCGAGTGGCCAGAGAGATGGGGGCGCGGATCGGAGCAGCGCGCCCGCATCTCGTCGGTCAGCCACCCGGGCTCGTCCACTTCATGGAAACCCACCAGGCCGCCCTCGTCGTGGTTGACGGACCGCTGGAGGTGGCCTAGGCCGCGCCGAGGCCGCGTTGGAACAGAGGCCTTGCCAGACGGCGGGGGGGGGCAGTGCGCGCCTTGTTCCGCGGGGGCAGGCGCGCCTGGGCCTGCCTGCTGGTCGATTGGAAGGGCGGGGGGGACTTGGGGGGCATGTTGGAGCAGCTCGGCCGCTTACTGCGGCGGGCCCCCCTCCCGCTCGCCGCGGCCCTCCTCTCTTTGGAGGCCGTGCCGGGCGACCCCTTCGCAAGCGAGGGCGAGAGGCAGGTGGTCTGGGGCGGGTTTGGGCTGTAGAGGCGGCGCTTCAGTGACCTGGGGCCCGCGCGCCTCCTCGCCGCGGGGGCCTTGCGTTGCTGGGAGAAACGGGGGCTGGGACCGTCCGCGTCGGAGAGGCCGGGGCGCCGGCGCCCGACCCTCAGCCTCGGCAGCCCGGGCCCCGATCGCCCGGGGAATCAGTGCCATCCTGCGTGCCGTCGTGCTGCGGTCATTGCGCCGCCGACTGTTCAAATGTGCGTCGTCGTCGTCGTCGTCTTCGCGCCCCACTCTCGCCCAACCTAGCGCAGCGCGCCAGTGTCGCTTGTCCAACAGCGCTGCTAGGCGGCTGGCCTATCAGTTGCGCCCGTCATCCTCTCAGCACTGATCGTCATCATCAACAGTCGCATCATCGTCATCCTTACGATGCGCAATCTCGCAGGCCTGCTGCTCCCGCATCTCGATGATTGGCCGAATCTATTTGATATCGGCCCACTCGTTGGCAAGGGCCATGCACTTGTCCCACTCGTAGGCCCTGATTGCCAAGATGAGCTTGATGCATCGGTTCCCCCATCCCGCGGTGGTCTTGCCGCCCTTGCCGTTCTGGCTGGCGCCGCCCTCGGTGGCCTTGTTGCCCTCCTCGGGCGCCGCGCCATCGGCGGCAGCGCGTGCCTCCGCGGGGCGGTTGAGCTCCTCAATCTGCGCCTCGAGCTCAGCGATCTGCTTGTCCTTGGCCGCGATCCGCTCGTCGATGCGGGCGCGCGCCCAGCTGTGGCGGGGCTCGACCGCGAGGCCCCGCCGTCCCTTCTTGGCCCAGAAATGGGCATGAAGCGTGACCTGGTCTGGGCCGACCGTTCCGCACCACGCGTGGATATTATCGGGCCCCGCGTCGACCGGCGTGTCGGCGAAGTGCCGGCCCTCCTCGTTCGTCGTCGTCCTGTAGAACTAGAAATGCTGCTTCGAGTTGACGCTGTTGCTCGGCTCCTGTCGATGTACGCTGTAGCCTGACGAGTCCGAACCGACCATGTGGCATATATCTGGGTCCTGGTACTCCACGGCCGCGAGGACAGCCTCGTTCGAGATGCTGACTGCCATGGCGTCGAAGAATCGAATGTCGAACTGCCCGCGCGCAGACTCATGCCAAACTCGGTCTTCGCTCCTTTCGTGTGCGGGGGGGGGCAAATCGGGCGGGCGTGGCCCCGCCGCCCTCGCGCTAATGTGAGGCGCCGCGGGCGTCTCCGTGGGCCGCTGCCGAGGCGACCGCGGAGGATGCGCCGGCGGGCTGGCACTTCTCGTCATGGCACTTGCGGGTATGCCCGCGCTCGAGGCTCGCGACTCGCACGCGCGCCGCTCGAGGCGGTCGATCGAGCCCAAAACGGCTATGTAGGATGGGAAGGTCCACCATGCCCTCGGGGCGCGCGTGGTCTTGCACCTCTGAGCTGAATCCCACCAGCCCGCTGGGCGTATGTGGTCTCGCAGGCCCCGCGAGCCCAACAGGGCTAATGCGAATGCTACATTCTAGATGCGATGATGTGCCATGCTATGATAGCGCTCTTCCTGATATTAAGGATCTCATACGCTATGTCAGGATACGCTATGTCATGCTAGTGCTATGAGGTGCAGTCTACACAGTGCAGTCGATGTCTCCCTGAAGGTGCCATGAACACAAGCCTTCCGTAACGTGAGGGGCTCAAACACTTTGTTGCGGAATCAGCTGCCCGCTGTTTGAGTGCATATGGCCCTCGGGCCCTCGGGGCCGCATGCGGCGCTTGTCATCCAGCTCGTGCCCGCCATGCTATCGATGCGGGGAGCTTTGGGCCAGAACTTTTCGGACCAGCGTTCTCCTGGGCCCTCTCGGGCCCCTCTCGGAAACTGGTTGGGGCCCTCTTTGGCCCTCTTGGGGCCCTCTTGGGGTATTCGGCAACGCCCCGAGGAGCTCTGGTCCAGATCTCTGCGGACAAGAGCTCTTGGGGGCCGTCTCGGGGCCCTCTTGGAGACCTATTGGGGTCCCCTTGCTGGGATCTTCTTCGGGCCCTCTTCAGACATGTGCGACGTGTTCCTTCGATTGTGGCCGATCGATTTTTCGCATTCCCTCCGTGCTCGATCTTATATGAATTGCACCCTGCGCTGGGGGCACCACCCCGCCCCATCCGCGCCCCCGCCCATCGATGTCTCGATGCTCAGACGGAAAGGGCGGGCATGCCGAGGGCGAGCTCGATGGGGGAGATGGCGAGGGCGAGATTGAGGACTCAACGGGGAGGACGGAGAGGAATTGAGGAGATCGATGACGATGACCAGGCCAGGGGCGACGAGGACGTGGGCGGTGCCGAGGGCGAGCTGGGGCACGCTCTCACAGTCGACGGCGTGAACGGTGCAGCCGTTATTGCGATGGCGACGACGACGGGAGGTGGTGGTGAGATATCGCGGTGGCGATGGTGGCGATGTTGCGTTGGCGGCTGCGCCATGCCCTCGCCGCCGACGCGCTCCAGCGCACTTCAACGCAAAGCACCCCCCGCGCGGCGGATATCCATGTGTCGGGCATTCGCCTGTGGATGCGCCTCCCCAGTGCGCTAGGCTGTAAGGCGTAAGCTTGGATAGTATGCACGTCGCCAACGCGGATCGCGTGTCACCGGCGCCATTTGCGCTATGAGGGCCAGCGCCGCTTGCGCTATCATGACTCGATGCCTCAGCTAAGGCAGCCGCCGCGTCCTCGGGCGTGACAAAGAGCTTGCGCTTCTCGGCGCCGCCGCTCATGATGTGGAACTTCCCGTTCTGCTTCCTCGCGCCCATCGGCAACGAAGGGCCCCGCTCAACGGCGGGCTCGCTCCGCGCGGGCGCGACCATGGCGTCCGTGACAGCGCGGAGCATGTCGCATTTGACGCTCAATTCGTCGCGTCGGTGCGCGCAGCGCAACGCGGCGACGTCCTTATCGCCGACCTTGATGGTGATGGTGTCGGGATGGCCGCGCATGGCGCGGGCTTGGCTGTGGCTGACGCGGGGCGAGGCCTTGTCCTTCTCGGGCTTCCCTGAGCCTGGCGGTGCCTTGGCCTTTTCGGGCGTGACAGCGGGGAAAAGCTGGCACCTCGGCGCGCCGTCGGCAAGCAAAGATGAATCTTGCGCAACGTTCCGCTTCTTGATGAGGCCCCGCAAACCAATGCTGCTGGAAACCACCAGCGAGCCCTCTGGTGGGTCGTCGTGCGTGCTGAGCGTGCGCGCGGCGCTTTGCAGGCTTCGGTTCGCAGAGTTGAGCTTCGCGGGTATCGCGCCGCCGCTCGCTGTTGTCGCGTCATGGCCGTGGAACTTCACTGTGAGTGTCTTGCCGTCGGCGACCCCAACGTCGAGCGGTATCGCGTGCGTGTGCTCGCACCCCGCGCTGCTAGACATTGAGGCTGACAAGCAGCAACTGACGAGGGGGAGGCATGGCGGTCACGCGCAGATCGCAGCCCCCCAGGGACGGCGAGGTCTCGCTCAGGTTTGCGCGGTGCCTCATTCCGCTGGACCCACTGGCGGCTTTCGAAAGTGAGGGCAGTTTCGCAGATCGCAGCCCCCAGGGACGACGAGGTCTCGTTCATGTCTGCGCGGCACCACACTCCGCTGGACCCACCAGCAGTCTTCGAAAGTGGCGACAGTTTCGCAGACCCAGGGGACGGCGAGGTCTCGCTCAGGTCTGCGCGGTGCCTCGCTCCGCTGGACCCACCGGCAGCCCTCGAAAGTGGCGACAGTGTCGCAGATCGCAGCCCCCCAGGGACGGCGAGGCCTCGCTCAGGTCGCGGTGCCTCGCTCCGCTGGACCCACCAGCAGCCCTCGAAAGTGGCGACAGTGTCGCAGATCGCAGACCGCCCCCAAGGGGCGGCGAGGTCTCGCTCAGGTCTGCGCGGTGCCTCGCTCCGCTGGACCCACCAGCAGCTATCGAAAGTGGCGACCGTTTCGCAGATCGCAGCTCCCCCAGGGACGGCGCAGTCTCGCTCAGATGTGCGCGGTGCTTCACTCCGTTGGTCCCACCAGCAGCCCTCGAAAGTGGCGACAGTGTCGCAGATCGCAGCCGGCCCCCAAGGGACGGCGAGGTCT
>CAUYUJ010020826.1:97500-127500 GCA_963575745.1 Prorocentrum cordatum
CATCTAGACTGCACATCGCGTCCCCCTGGGGGGCTGCCACCTGCGCAATCCTACGCATTCAAGCTAGGCCGCGGCTGCCTGGGATGCTGTCACCTGCGCAGCCTCCTCCCCTGTCGTGGGCTCCTGGGGGGTTCAGCGGAGTGGTGCGTCCACATCCAAACTAGATCTCGCGGCTCCCTTCGGGGCTACCACCTGCGCAATCGTCGCTCCTTCCGTGGGCTCCTGGGAGGGGTGAGGGGCGCGGGGATTGGTGTCTCACGCGCATCCAGGTAGACCTTGCTTGCGGCTTCCCGAGGGCTTGCCACCTGCGCAGATGCATGTCGCCACTTTCGTGGACTCCTGGGATGTCCAGTGGGGTGGTGTCCCGCGCGCATCCAGATTGACCTCGCGGCTCCCCGGAGGAGCTGCTACCTGCGCACATGTCGCCTCTTTAGTGGGTTTTTGGGGAGGCTGGGCCCAGCGGATTGGTGTCTCACACACATCCATATTAGACCTCGCGGCTCCCTGGGGTGTGCTGCCACCTGCGCACATGTCGACACTTTCGTGGGTTCCTGGGAGGTCCCGAGGAGTGGTGTCTTACATACAAGACCTCTCGGTTCCCTTGGGTGCACTCGTCGTTGTCATCTTTTTTTGTTTGCGGTCTGAGTTGCGAGAGTGCGTGTGTGAACGGGGGACGTTGACTACGTCCATGATGTTTTTGGTGAAATGTTCAGCAGCACTGCAGTACTCTCAATGTGTTCTTTTGTATGGAGCGCCCCTATTGGTAGCCGTTTCGCGTTTAGAAAGGGTTGGTACGTCGACGGGTCGTGGTCTCGGGAGCGCACGTCATTTGCTTGTTTACGAGGGTTTCTTTCCTCGGCCATTGGATCCTGCTCGCCCCCTCCTGCACGCAAGCGCTGCTGATCACCTTCGCGCGCCATTTGCACATAGGTTGCTGGTGGTCGAGCTCCAAGGCATTGAAACGGCTCCCAGACATGTGCATGTAGTTTTTCTTTTGCCGATGCGGCTCTTGAGTGAGTGTGTGAGGAAAAGGGGGTTCGGCGGTGCTCGCAGCTAAGTGTTTCGAGGGGGGGATCCATTGACGATTACAGGCACCATACCAGACAGCATTTGGCATTCTACCACGCCTCAACGTGCTATGAATCCCGGCGGTGGATTGGGACAACACCTTACATCAGGGGCGGAAAAGAGGGGGGTGATGACTAGGGGGGGGTGGATATCATGGCGTGGGCCATGATGTTTCCCAAGATTTCATGGCGCCTCTTCTTATTTCATTACGTCCCTGGCCCCCCCGCTGGGCCGCACACATGCCGCCGGTCATGATTTGCACCCACCCCTCTTGGACACCCCCCTCTTGGCCGCTCCCGATTACACATACACATACAAACATTGATTACGGGTTTTGTGAGCACGGCAAATTCCCCAATCAGAGCTTGGCTCTGTAGGGGTCCTAGCGGGTTCATATGGTTAGGTGAGGTGTGGCGCCGATTTCGACGCCACGCCCGGGTGCCCGGGTGCCTGGGTGCCCCGGTGCCTGGGTGCCCGGGTGCCGGGGTGCCCAGGTGCCCGGGTGCTCGAGTGCCCCAGTGCCTGGATGCCCACCAGGTGCTCGGGTGCCGTTGTGCCCAGGTGCCCAGGTGGATTCCCGGGTGCTTGGGTGCCCTATAGCCTATAGCCCTATAGCCCTATAGCCCCATAGCCTATGGCCCTATAGCCTTATAGCCCTATGGCCCTGTAGCCCTATAGCCCTATAGCCCTATAGCCCAACTTCCCTATAACCCTATAGCCGTATTGCCTTCTAGCGCTATAGCCCTATAGCCTTGTACCCCCATAGCCCTATAGCCCTAAAGATGTTATGTTTTTTTGTTCTCCGGTATCATGGGGAACCAAAGTGTGCGTGTGTGTGTGTGAGTGTGTGTATGGACTTCTTCGCATGGCGGGAGAAGAGGAAACGAATTGTCCCTCTGGCTGGGGGGAAAGCAGTGACATCTTCAAGCAACTACGTGGTCGCATTCAATTGTCAGTATTCGCTGAAACCTTCGTATTGTTTTGAGTATGGTAAGGAACTTGGTGCATTCCTTGGATTCGCTCTGGCGTCTACAAGCCGACTGGTCGAGGCTTGACGCATTTCATTGCAAATGCCCCCCCCTCGAGCATCGGAGAGTCCCATGCTCGTGCGTATGCTCGTTTCTTCTGATTTTTTGTCGCACTGACCAGCAAACTCCACGCTGTACGGAAATATCAGCGCTCGAGACGGCAGTGATCAACATCGACGGCATATCCAAGCCTAAGCACCTCGCAGGCGCACGGGGTGGCCAAGACAGCAGTGGGCCGACCAAGTGCGCGACAAGTGCATTTGATTGTGTCCTTTCCCCGTCTCCTCCCCCCTTTTTCTTGGGCATGCCGCTGGAGCGAGCGCTCGAGGCTTCAGAACTCCTCCCTCCTCTCCTCTCCCTTCTCCTCCCTTCTTTCTTCTTGCTTGGCAGCCACAGGCCCGCGAGTGTGAGCCCAAGTGTTCGCGCGTTAGTTCTCCTGTCGACGTGCCAGTATACGCATGGCCTTCGCACTGTGCATCCTAACCCTCCTATCCCTCCCTTTCCTCCGCTTTCCTGCCCGAAGGCGCAGGGAGGTCCTGGGAGTTCCTGGGAGGTCCCCAGAGGTGCTTGAGGGCATCCGTGAAAAAGATGCAATAGCGTTTGACAATCATGATCCCTCCTCCTACCATTGCCCTGTGCCCAGCCAGCGCCCGAGTCCCGCCGAGGGCACGGAGTGGACATGGAACCGCAACGACTTCACCGTGAAGCTCACCGTCGACCTCGACGCGGAGGTGGCTTGCCGCACCTCCCCCTGGGCCCTGCCCCGCGTCCGTCTGGCAGCCTGGGTCACAGTCCAGTTGTCCCTAGTCATTGCGATTCGAGCGTGTCGTGCCAGAGGCTTTTTCGCAGTTCTCGCCCCTCCCCCCCACACACACACCCCCGCGTGAGGGGCCGTCGAGAAACGACCCAGGATAAACAAAACGGCGCGGGGAAGTGTCTGTTACATGTACGAGCGACCCTTCGCCAGACTGACCTTTGGTACGGGCTCATTGGGTCTCCCCGATCGCTGCGCGCGATGCGGCAGCGACTGTCTGCTCGCTTGGATTTGGCCACCTTGCGCCCCCTTAATCTGACGAGCGTGCAACCCACACGCATGCCCGTAGGGGGATGTGAGGGAGGAGGCCTGGCTATGGATTTTGGTGTGGGTTGTCGGACCCCTGGGGAGGCTCCCGTTCGAGCGGGGACCCCCACCCGACAACACTCACCCAAAGCCCCTTCCGCCCCCCCCCCCCCCCCTATGGGTCTTTTTTTGTGTGTGTGTGTGAGAGAGAGAGAGAGAGAGAGAGTGTGTGTGTCGCTCGTCATAACCCGCGCACCGAAGATCGCTCGTTGGCTTGTTGTCAGTACATCTTTTTGGCAGATGGTTTTGCCTGGTGGGCTGCGCGCATTTGTAGTAATTCTAGACGCTTCGCGTAACCCCACCAGCAGGTTGTCGTCTCTTGTTTGCTGTTGTCAATTAGTAGGCCCGCGCCCCGGACTTACGACACGCCGTGTGCGCTTTCGCCCGCGGCCGCGACCAAAAAAGTAACCCCACCAGCAGCTTGCAGTTCATTTGAAGCGCCGCTTAGGCAGCTTAGGCAATTTAGGTGCGCGGTTCTAGTTTGCTCCTGTTGTCAATTAGTAGGCCCGCGCCCCGGACTTACGACTCGCCGCTTGCGCTCTCCGCCTGCGGCCGCGACCAAACGAAGTAACCCCACCAACCCCAACCGCCTCGGATTCCAACGGACTCTGCGACGGTCAGTCGCTGCCGCCGGGAAGACTGTGATGATAGTCGCGAGTCGCAGGATGAGGGGCAGGGAGAATACAGAGAGGACGTTGCCGACCGTCCAACACAACCCGCTGGCAACACGACCCCTGGGAACACCCATCCGCCTCGGATTCCAACAGATTCTGCGATGGTCGTTCACCTACACCGGGAAGATTGCGAAATGGGTCGCGATCCGCAGGAGAAGGGGCAGGGAGAAGACAGAGAGGACCTTGCCGACCGTCCAACACAACCCACTGGCAACACGGCCTTTGGGAACACCCAGCCGCCTCGGATTCCAACAAACTCTGCGACGGTCAGTCGCTTCCACCGGGAAGAGTGTGAGGATAGTCGCGAGTCGCAGGGTGAGGGGCAGGGAGGAGACAGAGAGAACCTTGCTGACCGTCCAACACAACCCGCTGGCAACACGACCCTTGGGAATACCCAGCTGCTTCGGATTCCAAGGATTCTGCGATGGTTAGTCACCTACACGGGGAAGGTTGCGAAATGGGTCGCGAGCCGCAGGAGAAGGGGCAGGGCGAAGACACAGAGGACCTTGCCGACCGTCCAACACAACCCAATGGCGACGCGATCCCTGGGAACACCCAGCCGCTTCGGATTCCAACAGACTGTGCGACGGTCAGTCGCCTCCACTGGGAAGAGTGTTAAGGTAGTCGCGAGTCGCAGGAGGAAATGGAGCCCTCCGCTGGGGAGGAGCTTAGTTGGCACAGTCAGGGTTGGCATGGCCAGGGTTGGCACAGTCATGGTTGGCATAGTCAGCGCGGTCGGAAATGGCACGGCCACGAATGGCATAGTCAGCAACAACTGCTCGAGTAAATGTTCTACCGTTCTCCTCCTCTCCTCTCGCACCGTGTGCCTGGCGTGCACTTCCTTTCCTTTCCTCCTGCGTCTTAATGCTGCAGCGGTTAGCTGCCACACCGGGGTGCCTACCGTGCCTGGCGTTCACGTCCCCTCCTCCTCTCCTTTGTTTCACTGGCTTAATCCCGCGCGGCTGAGGTTGCCGCCAATACCGCTGTCTGATGGTGCTCTGACAGCTTGAATTCCATGCAAGGATCACACTGGGAATGGGCGGTCAGGTGGCCCCTGGCCTGCTCCTGGCTGGTGTCGACCGAAAGGGTTCAGTGGGTCTCGCTACGAATTCCATGCAAGGATCACACTGGGAATGGGCGGTCAGGTGGCCCCTGGCTGGTGTCGGCTTCCACTGGTGACCGACAGGGTTCAGTGGGGTTTCGCTACGCTGCTGACCATTTACGGTGTAAGGACTTCGGCATGTGTGGCTCTGTGCGCCCGTCGGCTGCTTTCTCCTGCAAGGATTCCGCTTTCGACAAGTGCCGCTGCTGTACAAACAAGAGTTACTGCCGTTTGCAGTCCGATCCGTGACGAGGTTGCCCCTCTTCATTCTTGCGCTGACACGATGTTCCGACATTTGTGTTCGTCCACTTCACGGATGTCATCTGGGGGTGCGTGTCGGTCTTGTTCGTTCTGGCACTGCCGTCCGGGCCACTCACAGTTTTCGACCTCTACGTGATTTCGGTCGCGCCGCCGCGCCATTTTGGCTGCGCCTACTTGCTGGCTGCCGCCGGGGTTTTCGGACGCCACCGGGAATGGGTCTACATGCTCTTTTCGCCCTTCTGAGCTGCCGCCCGGCTGCTGCGCCTGTCTTGCTTTCCGCTTTTCTCTGCCTAGTCGTGGCCCGCCTAGAGTGTGGACGCCATTTGACCCGTTTCACGAGGCTGTTGACCAACAAGTAACGCCGCCAGCCCATCGAGAAACGATGCCGAGAGGAGTTGCCCTGATCAGGGATGTGGGGGAAAATGCAGTGGAAAAAAGGGCTGGGTAAGGCGACGTGCCCCAAGAGGGGGAGGATGGATCAGGAATCGGACGAGGAGCAAGAGCAGGAACGCCGGGCGCCTTGGGCGGTCCTGCCGCTGGCCCACGAGACGGCCGGGCGGCTGGGCAGGGCCGCCCTGCGCCACTTGCGTTGGCTCGCGCGGGACCGCGCGCAGGGCCTGGGCGACGGCCCCGAGGCCGAGGCGGCCGCGAACGCGCTGGTGCGGCGCTGGGGGGCCGAACTGGGCGTGGCCCTCCACCGCGCGACCGCGCGCCAGCTGCGGACCGCGCTCGGCGAAGGGCCGGCGCTCGCGGCCCGCGCCGCGCTGGCGGCCGAGCTCGCTGGCAGCCAAGTGCTGGTGGTGGTCGCGGTCCACTTCCGGGTCGTGCTGTTGCTCATGAAGGTCAGTGGGTGTGGAGGCATGTAGGCGTCTGGACCTTTTCTGGCGCCTGCAGGAGCAGGAACATCAGGAGGAGGAGGAGGAGGAGGAGGAGGAGGAAGAGGAGGAGGAGGAGGAGGAGGAAGAAGAGGAGGATGAGGAGGAGGAGGAGGCGGAGGAGGAGGAGGAGGAGGAGGAGGAGGAGGAGGAGGAGGAGGAGGAGGGAGAGGGGGCTGAGGCTTCGGCGCCGCGGCGGCGGCGCTGCAGAGCATATATTGAGACGGTCTTGAAAGGGAGAGGGGGAGGGGATTTGGATTGCGACGCTGTTGAAGCATATAGCCTGTCAGCAAAAGGTGGCAGGCAACTTGCATAGTCAATTCGACATAGGCAACAGCCGTACTTGACGTCGGAGACATCTGCACGGGCACCAAGTGAACAAGTTCAGAACAGTACGTCCCGCCGACCCCGCCCCTATCAAACTCCCCCGATGGCAGTGTCGGGCAGGTATCTGACAGGACTGCAGTGCCAGGCTCTCGGCGATATTACAGACCACAATCGCCTGTCATACAGGAGGGTGCGCAACGTGCGCTCCATCGATTCGCAGCCGTGGCCAGGAAGAGAGAGAGAAAGAGAGAGAGAGAGACATATAGATAGATAGATAGAGAGAGAGAGAGAGAGAGAGAGAGAGAGAGAGAGAGAGAGAGAAAGAGTGCACGGGCGGTCCTGGTCGGGTGATGGCGAAGTGTCCCTGCGCGCCAAGCCACATCAAAGGCGCTCAATACAGTGTCTGACAAAGAAAGGAACACCCAAACGGGCCTGGGTCCCTCCTATGTTCCTCTCCTGCCGGGCGGAGGTACGCGTGCTTGGCGGGCGGCTCGGGGAGGAGGGGCGCATGGCGCGTTCTGACCTGCGCGGCAAACCTTGGCGACGTGTGACTCCTGAAGCCTAATTCGAGGATCGTCGACCACTCGACTCTCCCCCGAGGGTGCCAGACGTATGTGGCACGGGCGGGCGGCGGCCGCAAGCGGGGGCGTTCGCTGCTACTGCTACTTTGCCGCGCCGCTTGTCACTCCCAAGCCTGATCCCGATCTCCGACCTCCCTCCTTGACAGTAACTCTCACGCCTCGCGAGCTGGTGGTCCTGTCCACCGTCAAAAATCCAAGGTCAGTCCCACGCGATCTTTGCATCTGCCCATGGCAGGGGGGAAACGAAGTGTGGGAAACGAGAGTGGGAGGGGTAGGTGGGAAACGAAGTGACCCAACGGCCACGGAAAGTGGGAAGGGTAAGTGGCCCGCCGAGCTGATGCTAGTATGGGTGAGGCTGGCAAACTGCGCGCACCAGCTGTTGCTCCAACCTCCGTTCCGCTCCTAACCTGCCCGGCCGTAGTCCCACGCAGCCGATTCGTCTCGACTTTGGTCAAATATCCCAATGCCGAGTTCGGGCTGCAACGTCCAATGGGCTATCCTCTTGGCGAGACGCAGCCTGCGACGCTTCCTGGCCTGCGCGCGATTGACTGCAATGCGTTGGCGAATATCCTCGGTGAGCTCGACTGGTTGCGGGGGGCCGGAGGCACAAAAGGGGAGGGAGGGCATGGACAGGTGGGCTCTGTGTCCTCTGGCTGCGGTGTGCTGGTGCTTTCGATGAAGGCTACAACTTCTGCGTACTCTTGCTCATCGGAAGCCTCGATTTGGCCTGGGCCCCGAGGCGTCGCCTCAGGGTCGAAAGCGGTCCCTGGCTCGGGTGTAATTTCTGCGTCCGTTGGCGCAGAAGGTAAAAACTTGTGCCGTTCGGGGTCCGCGCGGACCCGTCGTGCTCGGGGGAAAGCAGAATCCAGAGCCCAAGTCTCGTCTGTCCCGAAGTACGGGTTCCATTCTACGTACATAGCCTGAAACGACCCACGGAGCTGCTCCTCCTCCTCCCTCACGTGCTCAGGCCTTTCCCCGTTTTCACGCGACACATGCATGTGGTTAACTGCGTCCATGATACCGTCCGCTATGACCTGGTACAGCGTTGTCTTCTCCTTGGCCGTACGCCGCTCTTTTCGAACTCCGTCGAACCCCGTGAGCACCTCAGGAGCCCCGCGACCGTGAGAGCAACGTCTTTTCCCTGGTGTCTCGCAGAGCCTGTCGTGCAGTGCGCCTCTTTGTAGTGCGAGGATGCGTGTAGGTGCTCGTGCTACTTGACTGTGCTCGCACTGATCCAGATCGGTAGTTGTTGCCGCGGGGGAGGCCATCATTGCTCTGAGCGAGGGGCAGAGGAAAGAGCTGACTGCCTCTGCGCGCCAACGCGCTGGCATGGGGTGCTCCATCCAACAACTGGCCCCGACCGTCAGGTGCACCGCGAAAATCTCGATCATGGCCCTTAGAAATTCGTTCCCTACCCTGAGTTGCTCCATCTCTCGAGAGGTCTCGGCAACGAGGCCCCAGGCAACGCCGCACCGTGGGAACGTAGCGGGGCCCCATGTCAGGGGCCCATCGGATTGCCGACCACGTCTCGCATGGCCCCCCCCCCCCGCCTGACAGCGCTACCCGTCGAGCACGAACGTTCCTTCCAAGTACCGAGTACGGGGTCGATGACGATGTCGATCGACAAGACACTGACCGAAAAGTCCGTGCTATATTCAGTCCACTCGAGCGACGCCTGAATGTCCCCTGGCCGTCGTCGTCCACAGAACAAGGTTGAGCATGACATATTCTGACCGACGTATGGCCGATGGTAATGTCAGCGCAGCCCTGTCTGTGTGCTGTTCGGTAAGGAACATACGCGTCGGATATCGCTCATGCCGTGCTGGTGGGTACGGGGCAGGTGGGTAGGCGCCCTCCTGATCGGTGGGGGGGCGGTGGGGGAAGGAGGGCAGCACGGGCCTCTGGTGTAAGATGCGGATCGCTTTCCAGCAACACCTGTCGTGCGTATGCTTGTGGCACCAGCTCCGCCACGTCACTTGGCAAGCTGTGTAAGAGGGCCAAGTGCACGTGTGGTGGGTACGACCACGTGTCGGCTTGGTGTGCATACGTGGTTGGTATGCTTGGCCATCTGGGTGGTCAGGGGTGGTTCTTGAAGATGGTAGGCAGGATTGCCCCTAGCAAGTATGTCGGCAAGTCGGCATCTAGGAGAGTCGATCGATAGGTGGTCGACAAGATGCGGCCGAGCATTGAATTTCAGCAGACGCACTGTGCATGTCCCGTCGTGCCGTGCTCATCCCCGAGCAATCTTGACGAGCTGTCGATGCATGCGTGTAACGTGTGTGCGCAGTGCACGATGGCGAGCAAAAACTTCGCCGCACCATGGGCACTCCATGTGTGTCGCGGCTGTGCTCGTAGGCGGTTGCACGAGTAGTTCTCTTTCGTATGTGCACGCACGGTGGGGCACTCCCGCTGCGTGCGCCTCAACAAAGAATTGAGACTCAGTGTACTGCGCCAGTGTGCATCTGCTCTGATACTGCGTGTACGCGTGCACTCCGATGCGCGCGATGCGCTTCCACGCCGGCTGGCTGCGTCGTATGAGCGACTCCCAAGCCTTCAGGTCATCGGCTGGGAGTGGGAGGTCCTGACACTGTTGGACCGCTCGTCGCAGCCATGTGAGGTCATGAATCCGCTGGCCCCAGGTCGTGCGCTGTCGTGTCCTGGTCATCAGTAACTGCATTCCACTCCGCTGACACAATAGCAAAGGCCAGTTGAGGCCCAGTATGGTACATGGACTCCAAGAGTTGGAGCCTTGCTGCCCGCGGCGTGATGTCTGGCGTGGGTCTCTGAAGTTAGGCTAGTACCAGCCTGTCGGAAACCTGGTGGGCCACTTCCTGAAAGCTGACGCGTGCGGCAGCACGGTATATTCTCATCATCTCTATGTGTGTTAGCTTGGCCTCTGCTGTCGTAAGCGCAGGCCGTGCACCTGCGTCGTAAAATCGTCCTGACATGACGAGGATATCCGCGAAAACAAGTCGATTATGTAGGGAGAGATCGTCGGTCCCAAAGACGCGCCGACGGAGCACTTGGAGGGGGGGTGCGGTGGAGGCAGCGCGATGACGGATCTCGGGGGTCATTGCTGCACCTGCGTCGAACACTGCACCCAGCTGTATGTAATTTCGCACAGTAGGTGCGCTCGCTGTCCCGAGCGTGTCCGATGCTTCCGAGATGTGCCCGCCATGCTCGTGCCGTGCTGCATGTCGTGCTCGCTTGGTGCCTCGTCCGCGCCACATGATGAGCGCGGCTGTCTTGGACGGCCCAACGTTCAACATGTGCCAACGTTGTGCGAAGGCCTCCAACACAGGTATCAAAGACCTACTCAAAGCATCGTGGAGCTGTGCGGCCGGCATCATCAAGATGACTGTGCCATCGTCGGCGTATGAGATGTCGATCAGTTGGACCTCTGTTTGGGGCTCTCCAGTGTCTCCCTCTATGAGTCCTCCAAGGGTCCTAGGTCTGTCCGTCTTTGGTAGAAAGTGCGGATATCCTTCTTCGAGCATTCGTGCACGCGCATCCCGCATAGAGTCGGCCATCTGTATCTCAAATAGTACGTCCGCGAGTGATTGTCCTGGGAAAAAGGACCGCCGCGGCAGCGATACCTGTCCAGAGCCTTCGTAAACGAACCAAGGTGCTTGATAGCATTGTGCCACTTGGGCCACTGTATGGGGGTCAACGTCGGGCTGGATAGGGCCGAAGGGTGCTGTCGGAGTCGATCGGCGAGTTGATGCATGGCGGCTGGCGGGAGGCAGGCTGCCCGTGCTATCGTTGCTATGGTAAGGTCTTCGATGTCGGTCTCGCGATGGGCGCGCGCCGCGAGTTCCCGAATGGCCCTGTAGAAGGCCTGTACGACGTCCAGGAATAAAGCTCCAAACGACAGCTTTCTGAGCTTGGCCAGCGCTTGGGCGGTCCTCCTCCGCATTGTGTCTCACCGGCCTCTGGCGCCATGAAGGGTAGCAGTCGGGTTCGTAGGCGCCGTCTGGAGGCCTTGCCGATTTGCGACGACGCCAACGTGGATCTGGAACTCGCACACTGTGTAGGGTCGGCTTGTCCGGATTTGATGAGGTCGCGATATGACCCCCCTTTCCAGTGTATTGGCCCCGCCAGGGTCAGTGCGAACTCGAGTTGTAGTGGATCGCAATATTCAGCTATGACCGTGGAATGGGCCCTCAGGAGGCCCCCTGCAACTCCTCGCATCTAGGCGCCGACTTCCGAGCTTGACGGCAAGACCCCTTAAAGTCGGAGAGCGAGGGGATGGGTGCAAGAGAGATGGGATCGATCTGCATGCGCGCATAAGGTGCACGTCCAAAGTATCCTGTAAACATGGGCACGTCACTGACGGGCAAAGTGGCTGCGAACTTCAATCCTGCAAAGTGCTGCTGCCATTTTCTTGCTGCTTGCTGCTCGGATATCACTGCCTGTCCTGTCAGATCCTGCAATGCTGGTAGTACTCGCTCGAATCGCCGTCGCTCCGAACCCGCGCCCGCTCGTCGTAAGGCGGCATGTGCTTCTGCAAACTGACGGCGGTCCCAGGCCGAGCGTGCCCCTTTAGCCATGTTGGCACAATGCCAAGCCGCGTCTTGTCCAGTAGCTTGCTGTATAACATACGTGGCTGCTCTGAGACACGCGCAGCTAGCTGCCGAGAAGAAGCCAAGCCAAGCATGATAGAAGCGACACGCCATGTCCAGCTGAAATCCAAAGGCGTGGGGGAAAGAAGAGCTCGAAGGCTGTCGGTAGACGTCCTAGGTATCGGAGTCCTGCAATGTGGTCCTGAGTCAAGGGGGGCAGTGTGAGCCCACCTTGGGGAGTCTCTAGTGGCACGGTAAAGGCCTTGGTGGCATCGCATACCTGATCGGCTGAATCAGCGACACGGCGGCAGCACTGTAGTAAGGTATGGTGTGGGGGCCCGTCCCGTCTTGCAAGCCGCAATCGTAACGTCCGCAAGCAAAACCATTCTCCCTCCGAAGCACCGTCCGACGCCCACCCCACATGCACACACGCCAGTAGCATAGTGGGTAGCCGGGCCCGTAGGGCCTGGTCGTCGTCCGTACATTCGCTGGTCCATTAGATTGAGGAAGCCTTGGGAGATCAAGCTGCTGCGTGGTTGACGCCCGTTGTCCGACATCTTGGGCGGGAGGGCAAGCTCAGCCGCTTTCGAGATGTGAACATTCAAATGCTCGGCGTGGTCGTTAGGATGAGTTGAAAAGGGGGTTTGAGGCACTCTGCGTATCTCATCTGCAAACGTCTGCAGACAGTCGGGGTCTTCATATTCCGTAACATCGTGTCGGGACTTAGTCCATATGACGGCTGGCTCGTGCTGTTCTGTATGGCACGCATACACGTCAGGTGAAACCACAAAATGATCGTCACATTTCATCGACAAGTCGAGTTCGATGTCCACCCCCTGTTTCGTAACGTTTGACAGCTGGTCCATGGGAACCGTAATGTGATCGATTCTACGCCTGGGGTTCTGACCCTGAGCCCCTGGAGGTAACCAGGTCCCGTGAATTCCAGAAAATGATGGCAGAAACTTAGCCACTGCACACTGTCCCGTGGACCGCAAGAACTGGTGGAAACACTGTCCGCTCTCATTCTCAACCTCAGGCGCCACCTCGCCCACGTGTTCTGACACCTGCGACCCTAAGGTCGCATTGATATCCAGGAGGCAGTGCAGCGGTGCTGGCTGAGATCGGCTGCTGACATGAGTGACCATACTTCTCCACCAGCTCCGTGTCTCTGCAAGTGGCCGACGTGAGTTCGGAGCGTGCCCAACCAGCACATCAATGCGCATGCCCGGCACGCGTATAGCTGCTAGTGGATCTCGTGGCGAGTAACTGATCACGCGTACATGTCTGCGTGCCAGCGTGCGTCCGTGTCCTTACTAACGCTCGGTGTTAATCCGAGTAGCTATTCCATCTTTGCCTCTGGCTTCTGCGGCTGCGGTGAGAACTATGAAATCGCCTGCTGGTGTCCAACCACTTCGACGCAGCCGGGTCGCCAGAGTGCCAACTAGATGGAAGTGGCGATCAGAAAACTGATGAACAAGCGCAAACATGCGGCCAGGCAGATTGAAGCCAGCCGCATCCTAATATCGACGCCGAATCCTGGTACCATGCCCTCTTGCAGCCTTCCTGCGGGGTCGCAGTGTGAGCACATTCGCCACTGCAACACTGACCTGAGGCGGCATGCCTGACGTTGGGGATTCTCGTGGCACACGCGAATTTTCCGAGCCGCGGCCAGTTGGTGGCGAGAAAGCCGTACGTAGGTCCAGGGAAGGTGGGCAGATGTCGGGCATGTCGCGCGCACCAACTTTCGGATAAACCCCAAGACCGTTGTTGGACTGCGCAGACATCCATAACCATGGTACACCAGCGGCAGCGTCAAGCAATGCTGACCACGGTTGAAAGTCGGAATCTGCAGTCGGGGCTATGCCCATGGACGCAGGGCGTGCTATGCTATCTGCAAGCTCGTTCAATGGATGAGCGTTGTGTCGCATGACGTGTTTCCAGGTAAGCAGTGTAATTTGTCGTAGTAACTTCAGAGCACCGTCCAAAATCCAAGGTAGGTCCCCACATGACGTGTATCGCGGACCCCCTGCGGCCGATGATACCACCAGCTGGTTATCCGGAAACACTTCAACTGGGAGATTCCAAAACCTTTCAGGGGCTTGCAGCAACCGCAGGACCAGCCACAGTGCGGCTTGAAATTCTGCTGCGCCCGACGGGCCGGCAACTGAGTCGGACAAAGACGGGTCGACACCGCACAGATACCCATCACGTCTGTACCAGCCCGTCACCGTAACTGAGAATATGCACCATGCCCAGGATGGGGGTCCACCCAGCAGCTGATGTTTGGACCCTCCAGACCCATCTGTGTACACTTCCAGTCTTACAACTTTGTCTTCTAAAGGGGGGAGGGCTCCGTGGTCTCAAAAAAACTGCGTGTGCTGCTGTGCAGATACGGATCAATAAGGCACTGCTTGGGCTCTCTCTGCGGCCAAAGAGAAATTGGGGTGAGGGGCGAGCTGAGGGGCCAGGGCTGACGGAGATGCCTGACCAGCGAACTGCAATCGGGAATGGGGCAACGTGGGCGAGCTGGCTCTGTCTCCTTCTGAGGCTGAGACGGTGGCGGCCTGGCTGGGAAAAAACCAGCGGCGGGCAAGCTGTGAGATGGTGACTTAGGCACACCTCACTCGCCAATGCCTGCCCGCCAGGCCGCATCGCCCCAGCGTCGACGCACCCGATGCGCTGCCCCCGCCATCCACGACCCTGGCTGTGGCTGCGACTGTGTCTCTGACGACGGCTGGCAACTCCAGCCGCATGATCCTCGCCTGCCTCTGCAGCAACCTCAGCGCGTCCGACGGGGGTAGGAGGGACTGCACCTCGTCCGCGATGGCTGGACGCCGCCTCCTGGCGAGCGATGGCGTTGCGTAGTCCTTGCTGTCCATCTGGCTTGCGAGCTCGATCTGCTTCGTGCATTTCCCTTCTCGCCGCTGCCGCACGGGCCCTCAGCTCCTCGGGCGTGGCCTGCGCACCCGCCGACGGCCGCGCGCCGCCATCGACTGGAGCATCGACAGCTGCAGCGGCGGCGTGGGCTGCGGCTGCTCGGGCGGCAGCGCCAGGCAGCACGGCCGCGGCCGCCGCGGGCCCATGCGGCAGGTCGGCGCGAGGCGCCGACGCGTCGGGGGCGGCAGCTGGGGCCGCATCGGGTCCAGGCGGGTCGGCGCGTTGCGGCGCCACTGGCGCGGCTGCAGGGGCCGCTGCGGGCGCCAGCTGCTGCGGCTGCCCCGCGAAGGGCGCCGCGTCCCCGCGCCAGGGCCAGCAGCTGCACGGACGGTGGTCATGCTCACCTGCAGCGTCGTCAGCAACTGCGTGAGCGACGTGAGCTGTCTGGCCAGCTGCGCCTGCCCTGCCTGCAACTCCGCGATGGCGGCGACCGGCGGCGCCTGGTCTGGCGGCGTGCCTGGGACCATGCCGTGCGCTGGCGGCGTGGGCGCAGCCGCTGCAGACTCCATGTTCACGTCGGCGTCCGTCGCGGGTCTCATGGCCTCGAGTTGGTCCAGCAGAGTCTTGGCCCGACTGAAGGCCTCCTCCCTCTGCTGCACCTTGGCTTCCTTCTCCTCTAGAGACTGGCTCGGGCTTGGTCAGCAGCAGCGTGCGCCGTGTCGAGCTTCACCTGAGCTCGCTGCACAAATGCTCGCTGTCTGTCACACCTCACGCCTGGGGCCCGAGCTGATATGATCATGCACAGCTGGACCGCGTACTCCTCCTGTGGGCGCATCTGCTCGGCTGTCATGCCAAGCTCCCTGGTCGCCTGCAGGCGCTTGCCCGTTGCGGCGGCCATGTGTCTCAACGATCTCCTATGGGCCGCCAGCTCCCGTTCATCTCGGGGAGGCTCTACCCACGCTGGATGAGATTGTGCGTCCAGCGGGAGAGCGGGCAAAATGCCCAAGGCTGGACTGCGCAACTCATCCTCCATCTCCGATACGTGGCCTCCGTCGGACTCCTCCTCGTCGGGGAACCTCACACGGGAGCTGGATCGTGGCCGTGACTTACTCGGCTGGCGGCTGCGTCGACGGCGGGACGCAGGCCTTGGGCGGTCCTTCCTTCCTCTGTCGTGACTGCTGTCGCTGCTAGCTCGGCTCGCTGCCACCATCTCCATGTGCTGGGAGACTGTGTCCTCCAGAAGGCCCAGCTCCGCCTTTGCCGCCACCAGCGCTATTCCCACTCATGAGGCCTGCGCTGTGGTGCCCGCGCACCCTCGCCGCGGCAGCAGCCACCCGCAGCAGGGTGCGCGACTGCGTGCACCGCTCGCGAGCTCGCCTGTGCCAGGCCGGGTCGCGCGCCGTGGACGCCCGTCGCGGGGCGGTGCATGCCGCGTCAGCAGCACGGCGGGCCCGCACGCCTATGGCAATCCACAGCGCGGGCTGGCGCGTCTGACCGCCGTGTCCCGACGAGGCTCGCAGCACGTGGTACTGGGTGCCAGGGCGCTGCGCCCAAAGCCTCGAACCGGGACGGCGGCTAGGGGGAGGAGGGAGGAGTGAGGAGGAAGGAGTGAGGAGGAGGAACAGGCGGATGAGGAAGAGGAAGAGGAAGAGGAGGAGGAGGAGGAGCAGCAGAAGGAGGAGGACGAGGAGGAGGAGTTGGAGGAGGAGGAGGAGGAGCAGGAGGAGGGCGAGCAGAAAAGGCCAGAGGCCTCTTGGATGCTTCTCGGAGTCTCTTCGGATTTCTTTCGAGAGTTTCTTGGTGTCCTCTTGGGGCGTCTTTGAAGTCTCTTGGCAGTCCCGTGGGCCTCTCGAGGCGTCTTGTGTGCCTCTGGGCGGCCTCTTCTCTTGGAGCCTCTTGGAGGTCGCTTGGGCGCCTCTGGGGGTGCAGCTTGGGAGCCTCGGGGGGCATCTTGGGGCCATCTTGGAGGAGATTGCTCAAAGGAGGGGGTCTCCCTACTTAGGGCCTCCTGGGGGGCCAACGTACAATCAATGACTTTGGCCTTCTCGCCGAGACCTCTTGGGGCGTCTTGGGTGCCTGTGAGGGGTCTCTTGGGGCCCCTTGCAGGTCTCTTTGGAGCCTCTGGGGGCATCTTCAGGGGCTCTTGGGGGCCTCTTGGGGCCTCCTGGGCACCTCTTGGGGTCCCCTTAGGGCACTCTTGTGGGCCTCGGAGGCCATCTTGGGGTAAGCTTCGGGGCGATCGATCAAAGGACGGCCCGTACTCGATTAGGTCCCCGCCTCAGGAGGCCAAACTGTGGCCAAAACCGTAGTATAATCAATGATTTAGGCTTCCTCGAAGAGGCCATCTTGGGCGCTCCCCGAGGGGGATAAGGGGGGTTGGACGAGGAAACGCTCTCAGCCACTCAAGCCCCAAAGGGCTGGTGGGACTGAATGAGGGGCGGTGCCTCGGGAGCGCGCTTCCAGTGGAATTTTCGAGGGGTCGTGGCTTCGGGAGCGCGCAGCCCTGGCTATTTATAGGAGTCGTGGCTTCGGGTCCAGCGCCGGCTTTACGGAAACGACGGGGGAGCCGAAAAGCGCGCCCCCCCCCCGCGCCCCCTCCAGATTTTTTGCTTTTGAGATGGGGTGGCGCTTTTTCGGCAGCCTCCATGGGGTGTGCTCGCGGCCGCGGGAACGTGAGTTTGTTGTAATTTACTCGAAATTGTGGCCTTGGGAGACGCGAGTCTGTTGCAATTCACATGGGATTGATGGCGCGAGGGCGTCGTTACTTACTAAAGGACTGGCGTCGGGATCGTGGATGCGTTGTCATTCACGAGGGATTAGGGTTTCGGGAGCGCGAGCGCGCTCTAATGTATGGATGAATGTGGTTTCGTGAGCGCGAGTGCGCGGTGATTCGCGATAGGTTGTGGCCTCGGGATCGCGAAGACGATGCAACTTACCAACGGTTGTGGCTTCGGGAACGTGAATGCGCTGATATTTTATGACAGATGAACCGATTGTAAGTTACAAGGGAGTGTGGCCTCGGGAGCGCGAACGCGTTGAAATTTTCTACGGGTTGGCCTCGGGAGCGCGCATTTGCCTCAGGAGCGTGAACGTGTCGTAATTTATCCGGGATTGTGTTCTCGGGGGCACGAATATGGTGTACTTTGCAAGGGTCTGTGGCTTTGGAGTTCGTCATAATTTGCGAGGGATTGGGCTCGGGAGCTCGAACATGTCGTAATTGACAAGGGGTTGTTGCCTTCGGAGCGCGAACACGTCGTAATTTGACAAGGCATTGTGGCCTCGGGAGCGCGAACACGTCGTATGTAGTTTTTCGTGTCCCAGCGCCCCCTGAAATTCGGGCATCGCGTTTCTGGGGTGTTACTGGGGTGGTTTTCGGCCCAGGATCCTCGCGCGTGCCCCAACAATGCACAGCATTGGAACCAGACAAATCCGTGGCCCGAACACTGGAGACCTTCACACCATTGGAACTGGAGCCGCGAGTAGGACACGCCTCGCAGCCTGTTGGGCCCCCCTGGGCGCTGGCGGACCTGTGTGTGCTGCGGCGGGCTTGCTGCTGATGGCGTATCTGGAGTCTTCAGGGATTCCCCCGAGGGCCCGGCCGCGCGCGCACCAGATCTGACCTGTCTCCGCCTCGATGCTGCGCGCGAGGCCGCGACCGCCAAAAAAGTGTGTGCTGGTGGGCCGTGCCGTCGCCGCCGCCGCGGAGCGGACCGACAGAGAAGCAGCATGTACGGGCTTCTGGGGGAGTCTCGGGCCCGGCCTTGCCTCGCCCAGGAGCTGCCCTCCTCGACGGCGAAATGTCCGAACCCTGCCCCCGCCGACCCACGATGCAGGCAACTCGACAAGCGGCGGGGGTTTAGGGTTCGGCATTGGTCGAGCACGTGGCGAAGTCCGAACCCTCCTCCCGCCTCCCATCGATTCAGGAGAAGCGATGGTTGGTGGGGGCAGGGTTCGGATGTCGCCTTCTACCTCCAGCAGCCCCTGCCGCTCGGGCCTGCGGGCTGACGAGCCGCTGCGCCGGGCTGACGTGCCGCTGCGCTCCCTGGGGTATATTCGTTATCGCCTGGGCCGGGCGCGCGGCAGATCTTGCAAGGGCTCATACGGTCCCTGGCGCATGGGGAGGGGAGGATGAGGCGGAGGAGGTTAGGAGTGAGGAGATGAGGGGACGGGAGTACGAGGAGGAGGACAAGTGTATATCCAAGACGCATCAACCATATGGTAATGCACCGTATCCTGAATCGAGCCAGAACACCGTGCCTTGGGCTTCAACACCGGCGAATCAACGTGACGGTTGCGCCCTGACATTCCGACATCGTGCCAAAGCACCAGTTCTGGGACGTTCGCCATGAGAATCCTTGAGCCTGCTGCAACCTCTTAAAAAGAACGTGGTGCTGCGCTACGGCGAGAGCCACATTTTGAGAAGGAACCGCCCTCTATCCGTGAAACTATTGCTTTTTTGTGCGAATGTGCGCGGCCCCCAGGCGAGAGCCACATGATGAAAACGGCCCGCCCTCCATCCGTGAAGTTCCTTGCAATCTTTTAAGACGAATGTCGGGAGGGGGCAACATCCGACTGCCAACATCCGACTGCCTCAGATACCCCCCCAACATCCGACTGCATCAGATATCCTCGAAGTTTCACCGTGATGTCAACGTAACGAATCGAGCATGTTCTGAAACGCTATCCCTGCAACATGCTCGTTCCACGATCCAGGCGAAAGTTTGCTTGCTCCCTCATCCCTTGGCATGTTCTGCGCATCTTGAAGATCAGCCCGCATGCAGCTCTCTACATGCGAGACAAATCTTTTAAGACGAAGGTGCGCGGCGCTAAGGCGCGAACCACAATGTGACAGCGACCTGCCCTCCATCCGTGAACCTTTGGCACATTTTCAAGACGCATGTGTGCGGCGCTAAGGCGAGAGCCGTATATTGAAAGCGACCTACTCTCCATCCGTGAAACTCTTGCACATTTCAAGACGAATGTGTGTGGCGCTAAGGGGAAAACCACATTTTGAAAGCGACCCGTCCTTCATCAGTCAATCTGTTGCAAATTTTAAGCTTCAGGATCGTAGATGGTAAAGAAGTCTCAGGCGAAACGCTCGACCAGCCCTTTCGACCGGCTTCGGGATGCGACAGGGAGGATATATTCATCAGGAAGAGTGATGTAGGAGGAGGAGAGGAGGAGCAATCATGAATCAAGAGGAGGAGTCGGAGTCGGAGTCGGAGGAGGAGGAGGAGTCGGAGGAGGAGGAGGAGGGAAGGACGAGGAGGAGGAGGAGAAGGAGGAGAGGGCTTGGTCTAGATCCACAAGACACATCCGAGACCGCAGCATTTTTTCTGAACCCACAGGCTTGACCCTAAGCGTGTGCCTGCAGGCGCCGCGACATAATTTCTTCTTCTCTTCTTGCCCCCCCGAGAGCCTGCCAGGCATCGCAGGGAGAGGGCAAAGCGTCACCTAACACGGCTACTGGTGGCGATAGACAGTGCGTACCAGCGATTGGCAGCTCGTCATTATGCGTACGAGGGTGTCAGAGAAATGTCCATGTCTTGGGAATGTCAGTCAGAATTCTTCGATAAAAGTTGAAAAATTATTGCTATCGCTGTCTATGTGGCCAGTATTGGAATCAGCAATCTCGTCCAAGCGGCCAGAAGACACGAAGTGCGAGCGGAGGCAGAGAGAAGCAGCAGCAGGCGAACAACATCCGAAACTACATTCTGAAATTCTAGACGCTTCGCGTATCCCCACCAGCCCGTCCAGAATTGAGTCCCAGGGGAGTGGAGGTTATGAGGGAAGCGGGGGAGCATGCAGAAGAACAAAGGGCGGGGTGAGCCGCCATATACCCCAAGAGGGGGAGGATGTAGGAGGAGCCGTCGTCGTCGGAGTAGGAGGAGGAAGAGGAGGAGCAGGAGGAGGAGCAGGAGGAGGAGGAGGAGGAGGAAGATAAGGAGGAGGAGATGGAGGACTGCGAGGACGAGGAGGACGAGAAGGAGGAGGAAAAGGAGGGAGGAGGAGGAGGAGGAGGAGGAGGAGGAGGGGGAGGGGGAGGAGGGAGGAGGAAGAAAAGAGGAGGAGGAGGAGGACAATGGCGAGCTTGGGGGCCTCTTGGGCCGTCTTTGGGGCCTCTTGGCGGTCCCGGGGGCCTCTTGCGTATCTCGGGGAGCCTCTTGTGGCCTCTTGGGGGTCTCTTGGGGGCCTCTTGGAGGCCTCTTGGGGGCCTCTTGGGGCCTCTTGGGGCCCTCTTGGGGCGCTCTTGGGGCGCTCTTGGGAGCCTTCGAGGCGCTCTTGGGGCCATCTTGGAGGAGATCTATCAAAGAAGGGGGGGTCCCCAATTAGCGCTGCCCCTCTAGAGTGCCTCGAATCGCTTCTTGGGCCCTTCTTGAGGCCAAAATCATTCCAAAACCTATGGAAAATCAATGTTTTGTGTTTTCTCGCCTTTTCGCTCTTGGAGCCGTCTTGGGCCGTCTTGGGAGCCTCTTGGGCCTCTTGGGGGTCTCTTGGGAGCCTTTTGGAGGCCTCTTGGGCGCCTCTTGGGGCCTCTTGGGGCGCTCTTGGGGCGCTCTTGGGGCGCTCTTGGGAGCCTTCGGGGCGCTCTTGGGGCCATCTTGGAGGAGATCGATCAAAGAAGAGGGGGTCCCCAATTAGCGTTGCCCCTCTAGAGTGCCTCGAGTCGCCTCTTGGGCCCCCCAAGAGGCCAAAATCATTCCAAAACCTAAGGAAAATCAATGTTTTTTGCTTTCTCGCCTTTTCGCTCTTGGAGCCGTCTTGGGCCATCTTGGACTCTCTTGGGGCCTCTTGGGGGTCTCTTGGCAGCCTCTTGGAGGCTTCTTGGGGGCCTCTTGGGGTCTCTTGGGGCCCTCTTGGGGCGCTCTTGGGGCGCTCTTGGGAGCCTTCGGGGCGCTCTTTGGGCTATGTTGGATGAGATCTATCAAAGAAGGGGGGAGCCTTAATTAGCCTCGCCCCTCTAGAGTGCCTCGAGTCGCCTCTTGGGCCCCCCCAAGAGGCCAAAATCCGTCCAAAACCTAGGTAAAATCAATGTTTTGTGTTTTCTCGCCTTTTCGCTCTTGGAGCTGTCTTGGGCCATCTTGGACGTCCCAACGCGTCGCGGAACGCCTCGTCCAGGTCAGTGGGGAGGGGTAAGGGGAGGGGTAAACCCCTCCCCGAAGGGGAAGAAGGGGGTTGGCAGAGGAAACTCTCTAGACCACCTACGCCCTAAAGGGCTGGTGGGACTCCCGCCCATGCCACACAGGGCGGCCAGGACGCACAGCGCGTACTGCCCGCCTCCAGCGAGGGCGACAGACCGCGGATCGTACAGGACCGAGGTGGAGAACATGATGGACATCGCCAGCATGGCCATCCTGGCCAGACGGGCGGCCAAGGAAGAGGACGCAAGGAAACGCGACATGGAGAAGGTGGTGTTGAAGTCGTGTCTCACTGCGTTGCTCACGGTTAGGAAGCAAAAGGACGGGAGAAAGTTCAAGCAGGACAAAACGAGATATCGATTGGTGGCAACACAAGCCAGAATACGATACCTACGAGATCAGGAGCGCGAGATCGAGACGGAGTTAGATCAGGTGGGAAGTTGCATGGACGAGCTGCGAGAGATGCCAGACGCCAAGGAGGACGAGCAGATGTACGCAGGCGGTGGCGAACCTGCGAACTACGGCATGGCAGCCGCAAGTGGGCCACCATATGCGCCTGGTGGACTTCCTGGGCCTGTGGGGCCACAAGCGCAGTGCATGAGGGCGCTGCGGGCTCGATGCGCCAGCAAATCCCGCTCACAGCGCAGCAGCCTTGGATTCAGCGCGCAGGGGATACGGCAGCTACAGCGGCTGCGTGGCCAGCAGGCGCAGCGGTAGCAGTGGCAGTGGCGGCACCTGCACAGGCGGGGGAAGCTGCCCAACGTGCCAACCAGCAGCCACCAACGCCAGCGCCGACAGCCAGCGAGCAGCAGCACACGCAGAACCAGCAGATGATGAACTTCATCAGCGAGATGAACCAGCGGCAGCAGAGGCAGGAAGGCATCGTGACTTTCATGTTGCATTGGATCCATCACCAGGCGACGACCAACGTGCCGAACCAGGTGCAGCCAGCGGCCGCAGCGGTGGGGTTTACCGCAGAGGCGGCGGGGCCGCAGAGAGGCGACGGCTGCGGGCCAGAGCCGGCCACGCCAGTGGGCAAGGCCACATCGGGAGGGGTGGCGTCGCCAAGAGGAGTGTGGGGCACGGCGACCCCGCAGGCGATGCCACCGCGGCCGACGCCTTCGAGTATCGAGCCAGGACAGAGGACGCCACCACCATGGCGGGACGAGGTAAACTTATGCACGCCGACGGAGCCTGCGGAGATGGGGGGAACGCCAGGGCCATGGGTACCGACGCAGCCCTTCCAGCCGCCGCCTCCGCTGCAGCCAGCAGCCCCCATTGCCCCCAACAGAGCCGATGCACGCCGTGGCGCAGGAGGACCCGTGCCTGGCGGCAGCGGCCCCGACAGAGTCAGTCACAGCAGTGCGGAAGGAGGAGACGGACATCTCCCAGATGACCTCGTCGTAGCTCGAGCACGAAGTGGCCCGGATAGAGGCGGCTGAAATGGGGTCAACTTTCAAATTTGACATAGCACATGCGATGATTCGAGGTTGGGCGGCGATCGACCTGCGGAGAGAAATCGAGTGGCTGGTGCGTGTGCTGACGGAGCGATGTCGGGAGAAGTGTCTCTCCCTCAGCAACTGTGACCATGGCGTGCGAATCGAGTGGGCCGTCCAGTGAGCGGGCTTCTGAGCAGGCCAACAGAGGCTCGCATTCAGGGGCCCCTGTGCAGCAAAGTGAGCAATTATTGCCCATGTTTGAAAGGGCTAATGCAGGAGATATGGGGGGCATTTTTGAGTCCCTGAGGCTTGGGGGTCTCAGGACAGGCTGGCTGGAACAGGAGGCCGAGGTAGCGCTGAGGGCCTGCCCCCCTCTCCGCGGCGCGGTCGACGAGACCGTTGCCATCCGCTTTTTCACGGGCGGTTCCCTATGCCAGGGGGGGGGGGGGGGGCATGGGCAGTTTTGGAGATCACTGAGAAAGGAGGGGAGTGTATGTGTGGATGGGGCGCTGCGGGGGGAACTTGCGAGCAGCGGTGCGATGGGGCTTGCGCCGTCAGTGGCGGCGCGCGCCGCGCTCGAATGCTGGGCTGTCTCGTGGGCGCCCATGTGGGTTATAGCTGAGAAGCCTCAGTGCCCAATCACAGTGGGCTGCGACCCTCTTGGCGCCGCCCGAGCAGCAGTGGAGGCAGGGCTGCCGGCGTCGGACGTCTGGATTGCCGTGCCAGTTCGGATGGCCTGGGACCTTTGCATGCAGCGCGCGTCGAAGCGCGTGAGGGGCCTCCGTGGGACATGCTCGCGGACAGTGTAGCTGAGGCTACGGCCAGAAACCTCCCCCCTTTGGCGCCAGAGCATTCTGGAAGGTGGGTCCAAGCAGTGAGGTTCGAGAACTCCCGTTTGTGGGGGTGTGCAGCCACTCCAGACGGGGGCGCTCGTGCATGCCCCAGCTTTTCTCTTGGCGATGGAAGGCTTGTAATCGAAGCTTGCTTGCCAGCTTGCGCCGCCGACGGAGGGGGGGGGGCTCCGAGGGCAGACGAGCCAGGCCGGGGCCGCAGTTGCTGCTGTGGATATAAGAGTTGCATCTTTCACTGCGCAGTCCACGCGCCAAGTTTCAGGCGCGGGGCGCGCGGGCGCAGCCGTGCCGGGCGAGCGGCGGCCCCCGGGTCTCACGCGCGCAACAAGGGGATGCACTTGTTAAAGGGTGCAGGAGGGGAGGGGCGAGCAAGGGGCGATTCAGCAAGGGATTGGATCTGCTTTGCAGGGGGCCATGAACATTTTGGGATTGGATGTGAATTATGGGTGGATGTGGCCGCGCCGTATGGTGGGGTAAGAGGACACCCGCTGGTCTTTTGCAAGCAGCGCATTCGGATTTTGTTGGCTTCCCCGCGCATCCTGGCGTGCAAGTTTGATGCGCCAGGCTTGGCCATGACTGTCATGGTGCTGCGTGTGCCACGCGTCGCCAATAGTGCTGGTGAGAAACGTAGGTTCGTGTCTGAGCTAGGCGAAGTCACCGGGCGATGGGGGCCGCGGCTATCCTTCTTCGATGGAAACTGCCATCTCGAGGGGGATGGGGGGGGTCAGACGTGGCGGGCACTGAGGGGGCCCGCGGGGCTCTGTCGGCGGGGGGCAGCAAGCTGAAGGCATGGCTCAATGGAAAGAAGCGGGAGGCAGCTAACGCGCTCCTTGGGGAGGAGGGGGATTAATCCGTCGTAGTCAACGAGGCTGGCAACAAGCGTAGGATTGACTCTCTCATTTGCGATTGGCAGACCTTTGCGGCCATGGGCGAAGTTGAGGTCGATCGTGGGATCGACTTGGCCAGGGGGGCTGATGATCATTTCCTGTCGTGGCCAGGCTCCGGTGGGCGAGAGATGTCGCGAGAAAAACTAGGAAGCGCACTAGGTCGGGCCGTGGGGGGATGAGCGACCAAACTTGCATTAGGGACTTGATGGGCACATTTTCGAAGGTTGAGCTTCCGAGCTGGGGCGCTGAGCCCAACGAACATCTGGAGTGTGCGAGCGGCGGGGTTGCCGAAGCTGCAAGGGCGACCTTTGCTAAAGAGTCGGTGCAAGCTAGGGGGCCGCTCATAGAAGACTCCACCTTTTGGCTGATTCGAGTGCGCGGGAGCATCCAGAGAGTGTCGCAGAACAGGCAGAAGGCGACATCGCGCAGCAGGTCAAGACTGGGTTTTTTTGTTGTAGCGCGCAGCGTCACGAAAGGAGACTTGCATGCAGCAGGGGAAAAGGTCGGAGCCTTCTCTGCGGATTTGTGGACTCGTTTGGGCCACAGCTGGACGCAGCCGAAAAAGATGGTGACTGCTTCCGGTGGAAAATAATGGAACCCGAGGAGATGGTACTGGGCCTAGCGAGGTTCATCAAAGAGTCAAGCTAGCACCTCTTGAAGGCACTGGACCTCGACTTCACCGGGTATCTGGAACAGCAGGCCGAAAAAATCAATGTCACTATCGATGGTGGAGTTCCTCAAGTTGGCTAGGGAACTATTCGCGCATGGGGGAAAAGGGCAGAAGCAACCCTGGATTTTTCCCCGGAGGGCTTCTCCAGAAGGCATTTCTCTTGTCACCCCTGAGGAGGATGCCGATGATCTTCAAAAACGTTTCGGGGGAAGAGAGGAAGCCGTACCTGCTAGTGGGGCCGTCATTCTGAAGCAGTATTGCGAAATCGGGACCGTGCTGAAGCCATCTGAGCCTAGGCAGTTGGACAGCGTCATGCCGCGCCAAGAGCTCCAGAGAGCCTTTGGGCGACCCCGGGGAGGCTAGGCCGCTGGGCCCGATGCTTTCGCAGATGATCTGTATCTCGCTGACCCTGCAGGCTTGGCGAGAAATTGCCATCCTGCGCTAATGAAGACGAATCTCATTGGGCGGGGGCCATGCTGCGTGAAGCAGGGGAGGGGGGGGGGGGGGGGAGTTTTTACAACGGGAAGGGTGATGGCAGGAAAGCGGCTGCCCAGCGTCGTATTCTCCCAGGGAACGCGCTTGCCAATTTCCACCGCAAGTTTCTGAGACAGAAGAGTTCGGGGATTCTTGCAGAGGTGGTGCAAAAGCGCCGACGTCGCCGCGCGCTGGGTCCGTTCCAGGTTCAGGGCTCAAAGATGGGAGGGCCTGGGCACCGTGGGCCTCTTTTTGGATGTTACGGCAGCGTCTTATAAGGTTACCGGGCAGTTTGTGATGCGACTCCCTGGGGGGGAAGAAGATTTAAGACAGGCGGTGGGAGATGTGCAGATGCCAGAGGCACTTTGTCAGCCTCTTTGTCTCTTGATGGCGAGGGAAGGCTGGACGCTGTCGTTTATGATAAGAATCTCGTGGAGCTGGCGAGGGAGACTCGAGCGGGGTGGTGGTGGAAAGTGAAGGATGCCACAGGCTACGTGCGCCCCGTGCTGGTGGCAAGGCCGGGCGCGATTCTGTCGACGGATGGTTTCTTTGTTGCCATCAGTGCGATCATAGTTAGCATCGATGCGCGCGCGAGAGAATGCGAGCTCCAGCGGGGGCCCCGCCCTGTTGAGCATCATTTTCCTGTGAGAGTGACTGGGGGGATTTAGGATGCTCGGTGTCCTTTGTTGACGATCTGGCGCCTGCCGCGGCGGTCAAGGATGCGGCCATGGTGTCAGAGAAGGAGGCGCAGCTCATTGACATTGTATGTGGGCGTGTGTCCAGATATGGACTTCAGCCCAGCGCCGCTAAGGCGTGCCTGACCACGTCCCTCGTCGGAATCAGTGCAAAGAAGACCAGACAAGCATTGCCATGGCTGGCGAAGAGACCATCGTGTAAGAGCAGCATGTGGTTAGGGTGGCTCGGGCCGAGCAGATTAAAGGGTTGGGGGCGATGCCCATTGAAAATGGCAGCCCCAACCCCTAGGTGGCGCACAGGATAAGTAAAATGCGCAGGTGGAAGAGAAGAGCTCGACGCGAGGGTCTAAACGATTTGCGCTGACGCCTATGCGTTGTCCAAGCTGTGGTTCAAATCTGTGGTCTGGGACCCCCCCCGGGCGCGCCCGTGGTGAGGTTGCGGCCGCGCGGGCCACTGCGCGCAGGGCTGCCGTGGGCAAGCCGCTCGGCAATCGCGAGGACAAATGAACCCATGCTAAGATTGTGCATCTAGCTGGAGAGCGGAATCACCGAGCTGTCATGAGAACTGCCAGGCTGCGCTATCTTACCAGAGTTTTGAGCAATGGCCCGAAAGGCTTCAGGGTTTGCCTTGACACCTTATGGGACGATGAGGGGAGTTGGGTCAAGGAGTTGAGGGATGATTGAGGGTGGTTGAGCGGGATCATTGACAAGGGACATGTCCCTGGGAACGGCCGAGATCAGGATTGGATAGAGTTTGCCAGATCTCGCGGCGAGAAGTTTCGAAGCCTGGTTTCCGAAGCCGCCGGGGGGGAGTTGCGCGGGCAAAGGCGACGTTTTCTCGGCTGCGGAGGTTGCCGAAGAGCTGCAGGCTCTTGGGCTGGAAGGAGGAAGGGGGGAGCTTCGGATGGGGGTTGGGGGGCGCGGCCACGGGGGGAAGGGTTTCATATGCTATGGGCGTGGCCATGTCGCTGCCACGCAGAGACGAATGGCCATTCACCGTGGCAAGTGCCTCGAATCTTGAGAGGATCCTGCGAGCTGGGCCGTCGGCACGTGCTGGGGCGTTAGCATTATGCACTTTCACACATGTGGGCGGCTTGTCAAACATCTCAAGAGAAATAGAGTGTGTGCGGTGAGCTATGTCGCGACGGGCAGATGCTTGGACCCTGAGGAGGTTAGGTGGTGGAGGGAGAAGAGTATGCATTTGCAAAGGGAGAGTCGAGCCTCAGGACGGCATGGGCGCGCTGTTGAGGGCGCGGCCCATGAAGCCATGTGCCCACCCATTCGTGACAAAGCTCAGCTGGATGCACCAATGGTCTATCTGCAGCCCGCCGCCCCACGTGCCGAGAACGGAACGCGCGCTGTGGAGCAAGTCTGCGAGAGAGTTTTTGTTTGTTTTGGATTATTGGCAAGGGCCAGCGAGCCCGAGCTGAGTTCCAGGACAAAACCGAGAGCACCTGCACCATACATGAGTGTGAGGTGAATGTTATCCACATGGCCCACCAAGAGTGGGCGGCCCAAAGCCTGGAGAGATGGTTGGAGTTTGTCAGAGTTGGGGGACTGGCGGGAGGGGCTTTCTGTTTACCCCCGTGGAAAGAGAGAGAGAGAGAGAGAGAGAGAGAGAGAGAGAAAAAGAGAGAGAGAGAGAGAGAGTGTGAGTGATGAGGTTTTCTCAGAGACCCTGGGGCAGCCAGTGCGCCAATGCAAGGGAGAGAGGAGACTTTGAAGTGGAGCCTGCCTGCGTCAAAGGTGGTCTGATCTTGTTGCTGGCCGCCAGGAAGCAGAGTTTGCCTTGGATGTGCGCAGGGGGACAAATAATGGGGCAGCACCTTTGCCTCAGTGATTTTTCGCGGGTGAAGCAAATAATATATCATAATCTATCACAGGTGAGGGAGCTGCATCCATGCGCCCTAGGAGCCAGGCAGATCTTAGACCCGATTTGCTGATCACAGCGTGCACACCACGACTGGAGGATGAGTTAAATTTGTTGAGGACGGGGGGGATGTGTGAGGGAGGACATGTGCCTGCAGTTGTCACTGCCCTGCCTTTTGTCAGAATGGATAGCCGAAGCGTTCAGAACCCGATTGTGTGAAATGAAGCTGGAGCGAAGGTCGATGAGGGAAGTCGGGGCTCCCTTGAGTGTTTGGACTTCTGGAGGCCTCTTGATCCCTTCTGGGCCTCATTGTGATGGTCGGCTTCTGTCTCGTGCCCTGGGTGTGGCTGCTGGATGGGACCGGCGCTGTCACGACGGCCGTGCACCGAATGGGCTGCCCCAAAGTGGGCAACCTCTATGTCTGACCCCTGTTCTCTGCCTCCATTTTCCTTGAGCAAGCCACAAGTTATAACGGTTTTTAGACGGAGCGAGCGAGCGAGCGAGTGAGAAGGAGGAGGAGGAGGAGGATGATGAGGAGGAGGATATGAGGTCCTGTAACGATCCTGCGCGGTTCTGGTCACCGTTTTGCTGTCTCCTGCTCCCTCCCCCTCTCCTTCTGCCCCCTCTCTTGCTAAATCCTCTCTGATCCATCCTTGCGCGACTGCTACAGCACTCCGTATCAATCTATCCTTCGCCACGCCTCCACACGTGCTGTCATGCAAAGGCACGGCCCGTGTTTTTGTATCATGTGGATGACGGCACCTTCTCGCCAATAGCCGCTCAGCGCCAGGCTGGCAGATCCCTGCCTTTGTCCCCCCCAACGTATCTGCGGGACCCACCGCCTGCGGTGCCTGCGCGGCTTTGGTTGTGTCGTGCGTGTGTTGGTTCGGGGCACTGGTCGTTAGATATCGTGGGGCCTGCGAGCGACCTCGAGCCGCAGGCAAATTTGCCGTGGCCAGGCTCTCGAAGGGTGGTCCTCCGTCCTTAGAGGCTTGCCTGGCCAGGCGAGTCGGGGGAGGCCGATGGAGAGCCCTCCGGACCCCAGTTTTCCTTTTTTTGGTTGGTTTTGACATGGAACGCGGGCACGCCCCTCCCCCCAACGTTGCCACTAGGAGGAGGAGGAGGACAGGATAGGCTCGAACAGGTTATTTCGGCGACGGTGACGATCATGGTGACGAGGCTGCTGCTGATGATGATAGTGATGATCATGATGCTGCTGATGATGATGATGATGATGATGATGATGATGATGATGATGATGATGACGCTGATGATGATCATGAGGACGACGACAACGACGACGACAACGATTATGATGATAATGGTGATAATGCTGGTGATGATGATGCTGCCGATGCTGATTATGATCATGGTGATGACGACAACGAGGATGATGCTGCTGATGCTCATGCTGATGATGACGTTGATAAAGGCGGCTGCGATGATGATACCGATGCTGATGTGAATGATGATGGCGATGCTACTGATGATGGTGGGCAA